>OMKY01247094.1:0-13307 GCA_900302395.1 Bregmaceros cantori | reverse complement strand
CCCATCCTCGGCCGCCCAGGGTCCCGCCGCGGGGATGGCCGACCTGGTGCTCGCCAACCAGCAGATTATGAGTCAGATTCTGTCGGCGCTCGGTCAGTGCAACAGTAGCGCCATGGCCATGATCATTGGTAAGATTATCATAATTAGTCATCATTTATATTAGTACTAGGTTAGTTAATTATACAGATTAACCTTTTCACCGCCAGTCGGTTCCCATTATTACCTGGTGCAGTTCTGTAGCCTATAAGTAACATAATCATACTTAATCACCAACTTACCGATAGATCGCTGGGTGCTTACTGCGGTCACGTGACTAGACTTCCGGGTCCAGGGGCTGCTGGGAAATGTGTTTGGCATGTTCCCCGGTGGCGTCAATCGCAATTGCGCTACTCTACAAACACTTGCATTAATGGGTTGCCAGAGAGACTGCTAGCACTAAAACTACTATTTTTTTGTACCACCACGGCGCTGGTTTTATTATAAAGAGGATCTCTACTTTCTAACTGCTTATAACGTAAAGAACATCTGAAGAGTTCAGATGCAAAACCCCCTTACTCCACTTGACCACTTTTTGAGAAAAAGGTCTTTTTTTTATCAGGCCTTTATATAGCAGATCAGAAGAGATATTTTAGACACTGCGGGGAGCGGGTTTTACTTCATTTCTGTCTTCACAAAAACATTGAATTTACATAGTCTAGATTTAGACAAGATTCACACAATATAATGAACTCCGTTTTCACAAAAATGGTGTTTATGGGGTTTTGCATCTGATCTCTTCATCTCTAATATCTGGGACAAAATTGCTCCCAATTTTAGAAAATGTCAATTTTTAGCCCAAAAAGTTGAAGCCCACCAAATGTTGAAATTATCCTCAGTTTATGATATGGAGGAGGATGCGTGTTTACATTTTGAAAATCCAGGTGTTTTCTACAGAATGTTTGGAAGTGAAACAGTTGATCTTCCCAGCCCTACTGCCGGCGTTCTGAAGGTCTAATGTGTTGTGTAGGGGCCAGCGGTCTGCACCTCACCAAGCACGAGAACTTCCACGGCGGCCTGGACGCCATTTCTGTGGGAGACGGTCTCTTCACCATCCTGACCACCCTCAGCAAGAGGGCCACCTCAGTCCAGGTCATGCTGCAGCCCATCCTCACCTACATGGCCTGCGGGTACATGGGTCGACAGGTGAGAACCAGCTGTCTTCACAGAACACTTGAATACATCACTAACACTTAACTGTCTTGTAAGGGTATATAAAAAATACAGTATCCAACAGTTATCGTGGGGTCCCACGTAGTCTTCCTGGGTTATTGTCAAACTTTCTGGGTCCCACATAGACTTCCTAAAGTGTTAGTATTGTAATCCGACCGCCGTGCGCATATTCCAGTCAACTGCCGGCTACTCAATATAAAAAGATGTGGCGGTGCTACAACTCTCCGCTGAATAGTGGTGAACAACTTGAGTCCATATTAAATGCTGTCGGATGATCCTTCAGCGAGTGTGGCCGCCACACTCGCTGAAGGATGTGTATTTTGCTGGTTCCCCACCCCTCATCTAAGTGTGTGTGTTCTGCAGGGTTCTCTGTCTACATGTCAGCTCTCTGAGCCTTTGCTCTGGTTCATCCTGAGAGTGTTGGACACCAGCGAAGCCCTGAAGGCCTTCCATGACATGGGTGAGACCTGCTGCAAATAGTGGTCATTTTCTACATCATACAAGTTTCTTCATCTTTGCACATGAAGGTGGTCTATGTAGCTCATCTTCAAAACCTCTGAAGGTGGTCTATGTAGCTCATCTTCATAACCTCTGTCCGCTTTAAGCGTCAACATTTACCGGTTGTACTGATCCCCCTCCTCTCCACCAGGTGGTGTGCAGCTCATCTGTAACAACATGGTGACCAGCACCAGAGCCATCGTCAACACGGCCCGCAGCATGGTCTCCACCATCATGAAGTTCTTGGACTCGGGTCCGGGCAAGGCCGCCGACGGCAGCCTCAAGGCCCGGGTCATGACCTCTGAACCCGACAACGCAGAGGGCCTCCACAACTTTGCCCCCCTCGGTAACGAATCCCTTTTTTTATCAATGAAGAAATCATAGCCTGTCGGGGTAAATACATTGTTCATTGACTAACGGTGTGTTTCCATTGGACCAATCACAGCTGCTTTTTCTGTGCAGGGGGCGTGATAAAACGAGACAGATAAAACGGTTGCAGAGGATGTGCATAAGAAGCATAAATCGGCCTTAATTGTACCGCCATCCTTGAAATTAAACACTTCTATCTGCCATGTCAGTGGTTAAAGGTTAAAATTGGTATAATAATCACAGCATACAACACATACTGGTCTAGCCTTCACAGCATACAACACATACTGGTCTAGCCTGGCGAGCCAGAACGAACACATTGTCCACGCATCACATCGCTAGCCGCTTTCATCGGGTCTGGTAAAACCAGGCTCAGAAAACGTTTAAAAAAAAAAAGTGTGTCAATCAAATCGTGGTATCCATTCACAGTGCAGTATGTGGGACAAACGGCATGGAGGCGTGACGACCAAACTCTGCCCACGTCTCGCATAGCCCGTACAAACTCCCCCCTTGTCCGTGCTGATTGGTCGAATTAATCTGTACCGATGGAGACCCTGATTTTCCCAGGCCCAATGCAAATGTCTAGCAATGTGCGATGCGTGGACGATGCGTTGGTTTCGGCTTGCCAATGGCAGACACAGCAATCTCTGAAGGCCTTATGGTTCCCTCCAACAGGCACCATCACCTCCAGCAGCCCCACGGCCCAGCCTGCCGAGGTGCTGCTCCAGTCCACGCCCCCCCACCGCAGGGCCCGCTCTGCAGCCTGGTCCTACATCTTCCTCCCTGAGGAGGCCTGGTGTGACCTGACCATCCACCTTCCTGCTCCCGTGCTGCTGAAAGAGCTCCACATCCAGCCACACCTCGCCTCCCTGGCCAGTCAGTACTATATATACTATATATAGCTTTAGAAGGTCCTTTATGTCTAGGGCAATTAGACTGTACAATGATGGCATGTAGCGCTTTAGAAGGTCCTTTACATCTAGGACAATTAGACTGTACAATGATGACATGTAGAGCTTTAGAAGGTCCTTTACGTCTAGGACAATTAGACTGTACAATGATGATTTGTAGAGCTTTAGAAGGTCCCTTATGTCTAGGACAATGATGTAACACTCAGTCTCTGTCCCCAGCGTGTCCGTCCTCTGTCTCGGTGGAAATCAGCACAGACGGGGTGAACATGCTCCCTCTGTCCACGCCCATCATCACCAGCGGTCTGACCTACATCAAGATCCAGCTGGTGAAGTCCGAGGTGGCGTCGGCCGTGTGCGTGCGTCTCCACCGCCCGCGGGACGCCAGCACGCTGGGCCTGTCTCAGATCAAACTGCTGGGCCTCACCGCCTTCGGGAACACCTCGTCGGCCACGGTCAACAACCCCTTCCTTCCCTCAGAAGACCAGGTCTCCAAAACCAGGTTCACCACTTTCATTGGATTCTAGTGCTCCTGTTTATGTCATGAATAGTCAATAATTGTTGATTATTACCTGTGCCGGGGTGGATCTGCGAAGCAGGTTATGTTTTTTGGCAGCGTTGGTTTGTCTGTCCCAAAGTTAACTGAAAAAGTTGTGCACTGATCTGGATTATTATTATGCAGAGTTGTTGTAAATGACACACAGAATAATTGATTACATTTTGGTGCATATCTGTAGCCTATAAGTAACATCATCATACTTAATCACCAACTTACCGATAGATCGCTGGCGTTTGCCGCGGTCACGTGACCAGACTTCCTGCATGGGGCTGCTGGGAAATGTAGTTGGCATGTTCGGCTTTTTATTTTAAAGTTTAGGTCATTTTTAAAACATCGACCCTTTTGTCGTCCTTTGTGGGATACTTCCAGTACACTATATAGGGTACATGGAGAATTCGGACACCCCTACAAAATGGTGTACGCCCCATATAGTGCACTATATAGGGGATAAAGAGCGATTTCGTACAGTCATTGTCTTCCTACTATGGTAGTTATAATAACTCGGTAGTCACTGTGTCCCTAGCATCGGATGGCTGCGGCTGCTCCACCACTGTCTGACCCACGTCAGTGATCTGGAGTCGACGATGGCGAGCGCGGCGGCGCCCACGGCCAACCTGCTGCAGACGTGCGCGGCACTTCTCATGTCTCCATACTGCGGGATGCACTCCCCCAACATAGAGGCCGTGCTCTTGAAGATCGGACTCCAGTCCACGCGGGTCGGACTCAAACTCATAGACATCCTGCTCAGGAACTGTTCGGCCTCCGGAACGGACCCTGCCAGTGAGTCTCAGTGGAGATCAAGTAACTAAGTTACAGTAACTAAGTTACTTTGATTTTAGACCTTCATTACCTGCACCGAGCAGGTTATGTTTTCGGTTGAGTTGGTTGGTTGGTTTGAATGTCGCCAAGATAACTGAAAAAGTTGTCCGGATCTGGATGAAATTTTGTACGGTTGTCGGAAATAACAAACGGAACAAGTGATTTACATTTTGGTGCATTTACATCATTACCTCTGTCAAGGAGGTAATGCTTTTCTCTGTCAATCTGTCCCCAGGATAACTGAAAAAGTTATGCACGGATCTGAATGAAATTTTGTTCAGTTTTTGGAAATGACAAACGGAACAAGTGATTAAACTCTGGTGCATTTCTGTAGCCTATAAGTAGCCTATCAGGTTACAAACTGATTTTTGGCCCCCCCCCCCCGGGAAGGCGCTACCGAGACCTCCAGACTGAGAAACTGTTTCTTCCCACACGCATAGATGCTACTGAATGCAGGGGGTAGCCCTGCTTGATACGGTGCCATGTTACATTCTATGCCAATCCCACTATTTTTCCCGCTTTGTTCGTTCTGAACCGAAACAGAATTATAACATTTCCGATTATGAGTTCCACCAAAAAATTGACGTTTTCGAACCCGTTGGAACAAAAAAAATATGGTACCCGGAACGGTTAGTTTTTTTCCTGTCAGCTGTTTAATGGTAGGTAATATCTGTTGGGGTGAACCCACAACGACTCGCTACAAAGACCCACTGGTAGCGCTCTACAGTCGACGTGTCGGGGCGAACCCACAACAACGCGCTGCAGAAAGTCCTGCCACGCCTCTTACTTCACTGCTTTATCGTAGATTTTATAATTACTCTAGTTTCATTTTTGAAGTTATCCCAAACTACACTCATTTGGGGAACGAAATAAAACCGGTTACCATTATTTTTAAATAACTTCCTGTTCTGGAACATCCCGTTTTGTTGAACTGGTTTGGAGCCCTGGTTGAAACGGACGTTGACTGTGTCGTGTGTTTGTGTCCAGACCTTAACAGTCCTCTGCTGTTTGGAAGACTGAACGGCCTGTCTTCAGACTCCACCATCGATATACTGTACCAGCTGGGGACCACCCAGGATTCAGGGACTAAAGACAGGTACTCGCCATCACCTGGAGTGTTAGGTCTATCCAGGCTGAACGATGCATCCTAATAAGGTCGATTAATTCCCTACATGTGGCCAATTAGGTACATAATCCGTCCGTACGTTCCACGCGTTCCCGCCTTCATACTTCTGAGCGTCTTTCACGTTACCGTGAGCAACAACAGCGGTTTAATAGCGCCCCCCACATTTTGGTAGTATTGCGTCGGCTGGCATGTAATCATAAGGTCCCCAGATCCGTGTCGATTTACGTACGGAAATGATATCTATAGTTTGATCCCTTTGCCATAAATCGTGTCACAGACTCATTAAATCGCGTCCTTTGCCGTCCTTGTTGTGCCTTAATGGCCACGTAAAAGTTGTCTAGCGGCCGCTCTCTACAACACATGGAGCCACGATCGGAGGTCAGGAAGAGGGAGAGGGGGAGGGAGGGAGAGAGTGGGGACAGACATGGTAAGGGCGTGAGACGGAGAGACTGAAGGGGAGAGAGAGAGACGGAGTGAAGGAGAGGGAGAGTGGGCGGAACGGAGGGTAAGGCCTTGAGACGTAGAGACAGAGGGAGTCAGTCTCCTACTGAGGGAAGGAGAAAGAGGGTGGGAGGGACAGAGACTGCAAATGCGAGATACTGAGGTAGAGCTAGGGAGAGTGAGAGACTGATGGAAGGAGAGAGAGGTACAGAGACGGAGAGACTGAGGGAGAGGGAGAGACTGAGGGAAGGAGAGAGAGGTACAGAGACGGAGAGACTGAGGGAGAGGGAGAGACTGAGGGGAGAGAGAGGAACAGAGATGAAGAGACTGAAGGAGAGTGAGAGACCAAGGGAAGGAGAGAGAGAGAGAGGGACAGAGATGAAGAGACTGAAGGAGAGTGAGAGACCAAGGGACGGAGAGAGAGAGAAATGACAGCATTGGTGTAAAAAGTGTTCCTACCAAGGTCATGATGGTGGTTTTGTAGCGTGTTAATGTGTGTATTATGGAGGATGGGGCTCTGTGTCAGCCTTGAACCCACTAGTCGACTTCACACACGACTCCCTGCACGGTCGGAGCTCTATTTAACACAACACTAGGCCTGAACCATTAGGCAGTTACCGATATTAAAGAATTCCTCAGGCCCATAACCGATATCTGCTGATTATAAAAATGTAAAAAAGCCTGGAGGTGCGCGGTTAGAGAGTGCGTCCCCCAGACCCCCCCCAGATCGGTCGAGCAGTCCTGCAAGTTCAAATCCCCTGTCTGGCTTTTCTGCAATGTGTCCCCCAACTCTTCGTCCCAGGTTCCGGTTTATTCCTGTCACGATCTCTCTCTCTATTTCTCTCAATAAAGAATGAAAACCGGCGCTTGCGGGCAAAAAATAACGTGGCCGAGCGAAGACAACACAGAAAAGCTGGAGAGGGTATGAGAACCTGCGCTGCTCGACCTGTGGTCTGTGGGGCGCGCTATACAACCACAATTGTTCCAATTTTAATGAAAAAGAATGGAAAGATGAATCGACCAGCCCTAAACTTTCCATTTGACACTACTCTCCTCACAGGGTCCAGGCTCTGCTCCAGTGGGTCCACGACTCGGCGCGCGTGGCCACCACCCACAAGCGTGGCGGTCCCACGGGGAACGGTCCGCTGGGGAGCTTGCCCACCAGCTCCCGGGAGTACGGTCTGCTCATGCCCTCTCCGTCCCACCTCCACTGTGTGGCGGCCATCTTGTGGCACAGCTACGAGCTGCCAGTCTTCTACGACCTCCCCCTGCTGTTGGACCGAGAGCTGTTTGAGTGAGTTATAACTTTATTTAACCCTCGGGTGCGAACGACCCAATGTTTGAGTCAGTGTGTTATAACTTTATTTAACCCTCGGGTGCGAACGACCCAATGTTTGAGTGAGTTATAACTTCATTTAACCCTCGGGGGCGGACCACACAATGTTTGAGTCAGTGTGTTATAACTTTATTTAACCCTCGGGTGCAGACGACACTAGCCGTTTCTCAATTCAACTGCGCCGGCGCCACAGGAACGCACAATAGCAGTCACATTGATGGGTCGCCCGAAAACAATCTGTAACAAACGTAGCTGTCGCATGGTTAACGTACTCAAAGCGCCAGTAGGTGGGATCATGAAGCGCCGCACTATAAATACAGTAAATAGCAATACAGCATTATACGGTGTACCTAGTAAATGGATATGAAACGGTATGTGTGTGGTTATTCATTATTGCGTTGACTGACTCCCTGGTGAGTGCATCAAGACAAGTGTTAAGTAAAAGTACACTCTTTCTATGTCCACCCCACTTCCTACGTCACGCACCACTGTATTTATTTAAAAACATGTAGAATATGGGATTTTTAGAAAGATTAGGAGATGCATATTGTACCTTCTGTAATGTTATTGTAAATGATATTCGCCTATTCTTTTGTTGCATGCTGTTGTTACCACTAGATGGCATGTTGATACTAGCACGAGACAGACGTCCCTGTACTTTGTTGCTGTCGTGTTGAAATATTTTGGAAAGGACATATTCACCACAAATGATAAGTTTATATATATATATATATACGATAGATAAATATGTCATGTATAAATTACATATGTTATAGTAAATACAAGTATAGTTTCTGCATACTCTGATCATTGTTTATTTTGGGTTTATAGTTATATCAATATTTTATTAATAATTTAAAATTACAATTATTGTTTTATTATTCATTTTAAAAATGCACGTACTAATATGAGGGAATGAGCGCAAACGGTAATGGCAAATATGAAGGGTGAATCACATGCCAGCGTTAATTCGAGTGTCTTGGGCTTTGTCCGGAGCATCTAACCAGACACGAATGACGTGACACTTCCGGGAAATGTTGGTGTAGCATTTAAGCTAGTTCTGCTTGTAGCATCCAGGTGCCCCTCAGGTGCGGAAGAGAACCACTCGAAGATTGGCGGAGATTACCGACCTCGACAGCAACCGGCATGATCCTACAGCGGTCGGCGCGCATGTCACTCGTTCCTCGGTTGAGATTAGTCTCAATCACATGACACATGTTCCTCTAAATTGATGTGTTTTAAGGTGTATTTGTTATCCAATTCAATCGGTGTATTGTAAAGGTTACTTTAATTGATGTTTCGTGATACGACGTTTGGTATGAATCGTTTTCGGACGACCCAGAAATATGACCGCACGCACGCGCGGCAAGCCCTGGAGCCCAGTTGAGAAACGGCTACATTTGAGTCATTGTGTTATAACTTTATTTAACCCTCTGGTGCGGACAACACAATGTTTGAGTGAGTGTGCCTCTAATAGACCATTCCTTAGTCGTGGGCCTCTCTGTGGTCTATCAATAAAATGGAAAAATGGCAACACAGTGGTATAATATATAATATATCATTCCTAATGTGGGTTGTGTAGGCTACTGTACCGCTGGTCCATGTCTCTGCCCGGTAACATGGTTCTGAAGAAGTCCGTGGACAGCCTGCTGTGCTCCATGTGCCACGTCCACCCGGCCTACTTCTCTCTGCTCATGTCCTGGCTGGGCATCGTGTCCCCGCCCCCGCGGCACCACCGCCTTGCCATGACCGACGATGGCAAGAAGCAGCACGACGCCACCAGCGCCGCCGGCGGACTCACAGACGACTCCAAGGTTGGATGTGGTTTTTTATGTTGATAGAAGCAAGTATGCTGCTGACTGAAGTAAAAAACAGGGCTGCAACTCGCGATTATTTGATTTAATTGTCAAATTCTTTTATTGAAACTATTAGTTGATTAATCGGTTAGATATTGTTATTTTAAAAACTAGAAGCACTCAGAGATTGCAAACCTGTGCTGCAGTGGTACAAAAAAATAGTAATTTTAGTGCCATCAGTATGAGTGGCAACCCAAGTGCTCATAGAGTAGCTCGAATGTGATTGACGCCACCGCCGAACATGCTCAGCACAAGCCAACTACATTACCCAGTGCCCACTGCGACCCGGAAGTATGGTCACGTGGTAAGTGCCCAGCGATCTATCGGTAAGTTGGTGGTTAAGTATGCTTGTTACTTATAGGCTACAGAAATGCACGAAAATTGAATCACTTCTTCCGTTTGTCATTTCCAACAACTCTACAAAATGTAATCCAGATCCATGTACAACATGCATCATCTATGCAACATCTAGCTGTGTGCAACGCATGGATGATGCGTTGTTTCTGGCTCGCCAGGCTACTACTCTAGGAGCACTTGCTTACCATTACAGTGCAGGTTTGCACTCTGAGTGCTTCTAGTTAATACTAGTTCTAATTCTAGTAATAATAAATGGTATGTGTGGGACATCCAGGGCCACAGTCGTCTCCCTCTGGACCTGTCTGAGAGTCAGCTTGGGACCCTGGCTGCTGCTGCTCTGTCTCCCGGGGCCATGGAGCAGCTGTTGGACTCCGGTCTGCCCTCTCTGCTGGCCCGCAGTCTGGCCAACCTCTGCTACAACCTGCTGGCCAGCTCAGACCTTCCGCTACCAAGCACCTCCCAGGTACACACCTTACTAGAAACACCTACATGTCGTCATTGTACAGTCTAATTGTCCTCGATTTATAGGATCTTCTAAAGCTCTACATGTCATCATTGTACAGTCTTAATTGTCATAGACATAAAGGACCTTCTAAAGCTCTACATGTCATCATTGTACAGTCTAATTGTCCTAGACGTAAAGGACCTCCTAAAGCTCTACATGTCATCATTGTACAGTCTAATTGTCCTAGACGTAAAGGACCTTCTAAAGCTCTACATGTCATCATTGTACAGTCTAATTGTCCTAGACATGAAAGCACCCTAAGGACATAGAGATGATAGTTTCTCCCCCGATGTGTTCTTCCAGAGCGACCGTCCTCGTCACCACCACCACCACCACCAGCAGCAGCCTTCCTCCTCCTGGTCGGCCTGGTCCCAGGGTCAGCCCGCTCTGGCTCCAGAGCTGGCTGCTCCTGTGCTGAGGTTCCTGACGGAGGTGGGACACAGTCACTCTATGAAGGACTGGCTGGGAGGACCCGAGGTCAACCCTCTGTGGACCGCCCTGCTCTTCCTGCTCTGTCACTCCAACAGCAGCGCTGCAGCCTGGTGAGTACATGTCCATTCATCTTATTGTATATTTTGGCGGCACGGTGGTGCAGTGGTTAGCATTGCTGCCTCACAGCTAGAAGGTCCTGGGTTCGAATCCCAACCCGGACAGGTCCTTGCTGTGTGGAGTTTACATGTTCTCCCCTCCCATGAGCACTCCTCTCTCTCCATCTGCCCACAGCTCCTCCACCAACGGGGCGTCCTCGTCCCCCCAGCCCTCGGGCTCCCGCTACCTGTCCTTCAGCCGGCCCCTGACCACCCAGCAGAGGACGGCTCTGGAGAACGCCACCGTGGCCTTCTTCCTGCAGTGCATCTCCTGTCACCCCAGCAACCAGCGGCTCATGGCCCAGGTCGGCTCAGCAATAATGATGATAATAATAATGATGATGATGATGATGATAGTAACAATGATAATAATGACTAGAAGCACTCACAGATTGAAAACCTGTGCCTAAACCTAGTTTAACCTAAAGTGTAGAAAACAAGAAAAGTGAAATTTGCAGTTTGAAAAAAAAAAAACGCGACAGGATTCGAACTCGGGACGTTGTTGTTAAGTGAAGTATGTTACCACTGCGCTATACAAGCTGATGCAAAGATGGGGAGCAGACAACCTTAAGTTGCTGTCTGCGGCGGGTCCGCCATGTTTTAATTTCAGAAACATCCAGAACGCGATCGGAAAGGTTTGGAAATGAGACTAAATGCGGCTCGGGTGCGGCTGCGGGAGAACACGGCCACGTGTGACGTCACTATGGAGAACGGGGATCGTATGACTAGTATGACTATTCTGTTACTTATAGGCTACATGAATGCAACAAAATTTGATCACTTCTTTCTTTGTCATTTCCAACAACTCTGCAAAATTGTATCCAGATCGGTGTTCAACTTTTTCAGTTATCCAGCGGGCAAACCAACATGACCAAAAACATAATAATGATGATGATGATGATAATAATATCTGGACCTTCGTGGTCTTCCAAGTGATTGACTGACACCTCTCAAACACGTCACTCCCCTCTAAAAGTCTTTAAAAAATGTTTCTACTGTCTGCTGAAACGCTAATAGTTGTCTTGGTGCGTCCTGTATCATTTGGTTTTTGTTGGTCTGGTTTCCACCAAGTGTTGGCCCTGCTGTTTATAGTGTAGACTGTGTATGGTTGTGAAATGGTTACTGGAATTTTCACAATAATTTGCTCAAAGGAGTTTTCCATTTTTAGTTAACATGCCAAAGTTGTGAGGCATCACCTTGGAATGGTTTAAAAAGTCTACATTTCTGGCTGATTCTGTCAATAAGCAGGTAATAACACTGACACCGTCCTCTAACCCTCACCGTCCTGGATGTTCAGGTGCTGTGCGAGCTCTTCCAGTCGGCTCCTCAGCGTGGCAGCAGCAGCGGTGGCGGCTCCGCCTCCTCAGGGAACATCTCAGGCTTCATCCGCCGCCTGTTCCTCCAGCTCATGTTGGAGGACGAGAAGGTCACCGTGTTCCTGCAGTCGCCCTGTCCGGTACGTCGCCCTTTTTCCCTGATGATTAATCGAAGGCAAAGCTCTCTGTCTACCAAGCTATCTTCGTTCCTACTCTCACCTATGGTCATGAAGTGTGGGTCAAGACCGAAAGAACTAGGTCGCGAATACAAGCGGCCAAAATGAGTTTTCTTCGACGGGTGGCTGTCGTCTCCCTCAGAGATAGGGTGAGAAGTTCTGTCACATGGGAGAGACTCTGAGTAGAACCACTGCTCCTTCGCCTGGAAAGGAATTAGGTGGTTCATCTGGTTAGGATGCCCCTCGAGCGTCTCCCTACGGAGGTCCTCGATGCATGCCCCACTGGGAGGAGACCCCGGGGCAGACCAAGGATTGCATCAACTCCCTGGCCTGGGAGCGTCTCGGGATCCCCCAGGAGGTGGTCACTAATGTTGCTCTTGAGCGGGAATTCTTGAGCTCTCTGTTGGAGCTGTGACCCGACTATGGATAAGCGGATGAAGATGGATTGATAATTGGATGGATAATCGATTAATCAGTTTTTTGCTGTTTTTTTTTTCAATTAAAATTGGATTGATTATTAGCGTAAATTATTATTAAAAGTTTCCAATATTAATATTGTAAACCTTTTTTTTTTGGCTATCTCCACTCATTTCTAACAATCACATTTTTTAGTATTAGCATGGAAGACCCTACTCTTCTGCGGTAAATTCTAACATGTTGTGTTTTCTCCCAAACTTACGTATTGTGCTAGGGCCATGACACTGGGAATGGAGACTGGCATTGGGAACAACACATATTAAACATGTTTGAGCGGAAGCTGAGCCAAACACTGAAACGATTCAATCACTGCCCATGAATCGATTATCAAATTAGTTGGTGAATATTTTCAATAATCGATGATCATCGATTAATCGATTATTGCTGTAGATGATTGTAAACAGTCAATTGATAAAATAACGGTTAGGTAATTATATTCTATTTTAACTACTCCTGACTCTATAAGAGTTCTATTGTCATATGGAATAATGACGGATAACTTGTACACCCCTACATGCTCTCCACTGGGTGGCAGCATCGTCCAACATGCACCATAAGCCCTGTACATATTATGTGTGTGTGTATGTATGTGTGTGTATATATATATATACATATAGATATATAGATATCTATATTTAGATATAGATATCTATATATATATATATATATATAGAGATATATATATTATATATATATCTCTCTCTCTCTCTCTCTCTCTCTCTCTCTCTCTCTCTCTCTCATATATATAATATATATTGTCAAAATTAT
>OMKY01247075.1:0-10591 GCA_900302395.1 Bregmaceros cantori | reverse complement strand
AATGGAAAAATATTGAAACTGCAGAATTCAATTATGAATTATTGAAAATAATTAACTTACACCTACTTTATACCCTAAGTTATCAATAAGGATTGAACATTTTGTCTGTTTCAACACATTTTACATTTGTTTTGCAATGAAAAGGCTTTGCCCATTCTCCTGGCTCATAGGAAGTATTCAGTTATTATTATTATTACTAGAGATGTATAAATAATGCAACCTACACAGAACAAGAATAAAAACACTATAGTGGTGACGTCGCTGAACATAAACGGCTTAAATAATGAAAAGAAGAGGAAGAGATCCTTGTCTAAATTTAGAAATGAAGGGATGCAAGTAATTTTCCTACAGGAGACACATCTGGAAAAAGAGATGTACAATTTTTTTTTACTAATATTAACCCCTTATTTCCGATCAACCATGTATGTAAGTATATTATTAACATGATTTAAGCAAATGCCCTGAAGGAGGGTAATGAATAAAAATGAAAGCTGTTAAAAAGTCAAACGATATTATCGGCAAATATTTTGTTGAACGTCTATGGGAAAATAGTGGTATCGGTTTTTGAATATTGGTTGAATGACTAAAGTGAAATACAGACTGATATGGATTGAGCCCAGAATTGCATCGGACCATCCGGTGAATGTATTCATTCTGTGGTATCAACACCAGGGCTTAAACAAAATTATTTTTCAAACATTCCGTTATGAGCGGTTCAGCCAGGCCTATCTTTAACGCTGAACCGGTTCGGAACGCAAACATTTTGTTCGTTCTTAATGTTCCTAATATTGTGAAATATTACATTTTTTATATAGTTCATACAAAATATATTTGGTGGACTTTCAAACTTCAGTGCAACTGTATTAACGCGAAAACCAAGTTTAAAACGCCATTACATTCGCTTCCTCGTCTGTCCACAACATGGAGCCCCAGATACATGGGGCGGTGATGACTGACAGTGAAAGTGGACGGAAATAGTCTCCTAGACATAGGATGTGTTAAAATATATAGAGAACGGAAAAAAAAAAATGTTTTTAACCGGTTTTATGGATTTCATGATGTTATGTTTCTGTTCCGGGAACAGTTGAAGAAATCTTTTTCCACTCCTTGTAAAATTCTGTAAAATTCCGCTCGTTTTCGGTTTTCGTTCCTTGAACCGGTTCCGAGCCCTGTGAGTAACATAACGTCTACGTATTTTGGCATCAGTGACCCCATTCTAGTTGAAGATCAAAATTGTCTTCATAGTGTCTTCAGATTCCAGCAATCTCCCCTGGCCCCCTTACTTCCCCCCACAGGGACGGTTCATCTTCCCCAATCCCCTTTCCCTCGCTAAAAGTCGATGTCTTTTCCTCCGTTAAAGGAGTTTTCACTTTGACAACCTTTAATCTGATTTTATTACTTAAATATACGTCTATTATCCGTAGGGACCGGTTCATCTAGCCAAGATTGAGACTGATTGAAAATCTCAATCTCCTCTTTCCTCCAGTCCTCTGTTAGAGTACTGTTAATCAACCAAAAAGAACTAACATCAACAACAAAAAATCCAAAGCAGTAGTTATTTCTTCAACTAGGCCGAGATTGAGATTGAGTGAAAATTTCAATTCTCCTCTTCTCTCCAGTCCTCCGTTAAAGGAGTTCTGTCAAAACAAATCAACATTAACGATTTTCAACTAGGCCGAGATCAAGACTGACTGAAAGTCTTGATCTCCTTTTTCTTCTCTTCTCTCTTCTTTCCAGTCCTCCGTTAAAGGAGTTCTGTAAACAACCCCAAATCCCTGTCCTTAACTGGGAAATCAAGGTTGAAAGGTAGTTAGGTAAAGAGCTGCTATACTCCTTAAATCTAATTCTAAAAACGTAATCACTTTTGTGAAGCGCCTTGAGGCAGCTTCGGCTGCGATTTTGGCGCTAAATAAAAATCTGTTGAGTTTAGTTGAGTTGAAACGAGTGCCGCACAGGGCACTCGTAACACGTAGCACACACACAACACAACGCACAAGGGAGGCACAGTGCCCTCTCCGTTTGTCAAGAGACGGGCAGCTTGTCACAAGCGTCAACTCCAATTGAAACACCGCTGGCGCGCGCATATTTAGAGTATTGGCGCCGCCCGAATTCCAATGGAAAAGCAGCGTAAGAGATGCCGTTGGCAGAGGTTTGCGCCCTCCAACTGTTCCTAATTTCTGTTTGCCGTCTATCACCGGAGATGGCAAAAGTAGCCAGATTTCTTACTTGAGTAACAGTAAAATATATTAGTAAAAAAACAACTCGAGTAAGACTGCAAAGTACTGATCCAAATATCTACTCGAGTAAGGTAAAGAGTACAAGCTGAGAAATGACCTCAAAAAGTATTTTTGAAAGTAAAAAGTACAGGCTCTAAAATATACTCAAAAGTATTTTTGAAAGTATGAAGTACTAAGTACTAGAAATAAAATTGTATGTAAAATGAATTTTTTCAATGTTAGTTTGTTTGTTATCGTTTGAATAGATGACTAACAACCTAGCCTAATTTAGCTTATATCGGGACTAAATGAAAACCACTTATTAAATTAATAACTGGGACTGTACTCGGTCCATCAGCGCCCCCTACTGACTCATATTATGCATGTTATCCTACCCTGTCAATGCGCAAAACAAAAGCCTGTTTTGGGAAAAGTAAGGAGTAGAAGTACTGATATTTTTTTTAGAAATCTACTGAGAAGAAGTAAAATACTCACAGAAAAAAATGACTTCTAAAAGTACAGATACTTGAAAATTATACTTAAGTATTTGTACTTCGTTACTTGCCATCTCTATCACACACAGAAACACACACATGACCTTAAAGAGATCCCCTCAAACGGGCAGAACTCGCGCTCCCCTTCTCGCCACAAGCAGCCCTTTCTGTAACGTCCATTTGATGTCACTTACCAGTCATTTAGCATATTGAAGCCGCTGTCCTGTCTTTGTTCCTCAGGGGACCAAGACACAAACGTCAATTAAGAGCGGGGAAAGAGAGAACCTCGGGGGGGGTCTTTTGTATGGACTTGACCCCTGACCTTTTGGGCCTGGCAGTGTTTTCATTTGGGGGCAGGCGAGGACAATGGCAGCCTCGAACCCCCTGAGTCCTTAGGTCACATGACCGTAAGGAGAGGGCTGGAGAATTAGTGTCCGTGTGCTAGGGATGCCAGTGACGATTATTTTAATAGTCAATTAGTTGAAGATTATTGAAACGATTAATCGATTCATCGGTTAGATATTTTTCTCTTAAAAATCCCCATAATATTCACGGCAACACCAAAATGAATCTTGTCAACTTGAAATGTACACAATTTTGGTACACATGATCAAACAAATGAACAACACTCTACGGATTTCCCTTACAAAATTGCAATTTTAGCAGCCTGTTTTATTATTATTAAATTATTAGTGTAGCGCTGACCACCATATAAGACATGCCCCTAGCTCCATATTTGGAAATGCTGTATCCCCGAAGCTCCCTGGACCGCCCCGATATACGGGTACTTTCTCAACATGGCGGAGCCCCTAACCGCTATGTCGGTCTGGTCATGGCAACTGGATGACGTCACGCACGCTGCGTCTACTTAATATACAGTCTATGATCGGAGCACATTTTGAAGTAGATTCAGAGAGGCAGTCTACGCCGGTCTATAATCTGCATATAGTGTCAGAATTGATTGCTCCATGGCACGCAACACAAGTCGCCCGATGGAGATCCTCGGCCGGCCCCACTTGATGCACGACTGGAGCCCGAAGCATGCCGAAGCACCCGAGAAGCGAGAGAGAAAAAGAGCCGGTGCGTTCCGCCGGCAGCCGACTCGCACTGCACAGAGGCAGGGTCGCCCCTTCTAGCAGACCCGCGGGGAGGAGAGGGCGACCCGAATCCAAATATATAGATATTATACACGCCGTAAACATGGATCCGATTGGTAAGTGTTCATGTGAAGCGGATTATATTTGATAGGGGTGCACCGATCATGTTTTTTTGCTCCTGATCCGACCCTTTGGTTTTAAGGATCGGCTGATCCCGATCTCCGGTACCGAGTCCCGATACCAAGTCCTGATCCTGCTTTGCTTGTGGTATCACAAGAGCAGAACTTTATTGTGGTTATGTTCTTATCGATATCCCGATAATCTACACAGTATGAGTATCATCCCATAGCAGCAGCAAGTGCTGCTGGCAGAGCGCACCATCATCCACTCTGCAGAGCGGAGCGCTCCCCGACTCGTTTACCGATCCTGATTGAGACAAAACCACGACAAAAGTCTGATTGGCCCCCCGGATCGGATCGGTGCACCTCTAATATTTGATCCGCTCAAATTTAATCAGATCCAAAGAAAGTGTCCAGGTAAACAGGTCTATTGACAGCATTCCCAACCTCATGCTGGAATTGCGTTGCAAATTCAATCTCAACCTTGCAGACCTGAAGAAATAGAATCGCCGGCTTTGGCCGCCAGCCAGCGCACCGGCAGCCTCGCGTTACATCAGGGCTTTCCCCGCCCGAGTCAGAATATCGCGCTGGTTACACCGAACATCAACCCATCCCTAGTGGTGCTTTTTGTCTGTGCACGTGCGTGCGCCATTAAAACGCGACACCCACTCACACAGGTGCAGAAGATGGCCATTGTCGCAGAACACTAGAGGGCGGATCGCCGTGCGAGTTTGTTTCATTGTGGTGGAATGTGTGTCTCTTTCTCTTTTTTCCCCCCCTTTCACTCCGCCTTCCTCCCCCCTCCTCCCTCCGCACTGAAGTGGGGCTGACGTAAGCCCCGGGCACGGGGATGGGGTTTCAGGCAGCGGTGCAGTGTGCGCAGTGTGTGAAGTCCCGCGTCGCTGGTGACGGCAGCTGGGAGGAATGCGAGCGCGGGTGGCTGCGGGCACCGCGCATACCGGGGGTCGCTTGGCGTTGGAACTCTAAACGGCATAATGCGTCGTTTCCCATTGTCCCGCCGCACAACAGTGGAAAAGCACCGCCCTGGCATACAAAGGCTTATAGCTCGCCATTAGGCATTCGTGTCTTCGTTTTCAAGACCACAAACAGGGATACATATTTGGCGACATTTCTGTTCTTGGGTCCGGACAATGGTTATTTGAGTGCTTTTAGCAACAACAAAAAGTTTGTGTGTCCTGGTGACGGAAATGATGTGTGTTTTCCTGGCTTTCCATCGGCTTCCCGTTTTGTTCAACGCATTTATAGCTCAGTGGGTAAGGCAGAGCACTGCAATGCACATATGCCGCAATGGCGAGAGGATTTGTGGATTCTAATCCCCTCACATACAGATTTGCAGCATGTCTACTTCTGATTTTTTTTTTCCGACTTTCAGATTTCTTTCAGAAAAATATCAACCGTCTCTGCGGCCCTGAGGCTCTCCGGCAGGCTATTCCACAGACGGGTCTTGTAAAAACCTCTCCATGTGTTTTGGAGCTGACTCGTTATGGTTAAAAGGCCGGTATCTAAAAACTAGCAAAATAACTTTAAAATTGATCCTGAAACATTTCATAATGTTCCGTTTCTGTTCCGGAACAGTTGAAGTCTTTTCTTTTTGTTTCCGTTTCCACTCCTTGTAAAATTCTCTAAAATTAAGTTTGCTTTCAGTTTTCGTTTTCGTTCCTTGAACCGGTTTGGAGCCCTGATTTAATATTATCTCCATTTCTCTGCAATTGTTATCAGGTTCATTCCAGCAGAGATGCAGACTCAAGTCAAAATACTTGACTCGTGAGTCACTCGAGTCACCAAAAACGGGACTCGAGACTCGACTCGGACTCCCTAAAGACTCAGACTCAACTCGGTAATCTAGGTCAATGACTCTCGACGAGTATTTGACGTGTCTTTCCCTCTTTTTCGGCTTTACCGAAAGAAACATTTAACCTTGTTTATGTAGACTTATTCATAATCATTGCATTTCTATATAAACCTGTGTCACATTAGCTAACTTTGCACTAACCATTCTGTGTGCGATATATGCATGTAGTCAAATCTAGTTCTGCATTCAATTCCAAACTTTTAGAGCTACATCTCATACCGGACTCATACCCTAAAGACTCAGAATCGACTCGGACTCGATTCGGACTTGTGAGTTCGGGACTTGTGTACATCTCTGCAATCCAGCTGTTACACGGGACAAAAACAATCGGACAGAAGGAGCGAGGCTCAACATTGACAGCAATAGACTGGCTGTTGTGTGAAGCTAGTGAGAGAAGCCGCTGCAAGGAAAAGACGCCGAGAGAGAAGAACTGAGAAGGTGAAAGAGCTGGCCGTGAAATGCACACATTTCAAAGGCTTTCTCTTGGTTCCAAAATGGACTGTGTATGGGGGTGGTGAAATCAGCAGCTTGACTGAGCCCAAATAAGTGACTTCTTTTAGCTTTTCAGAGTACACAAAGACTTAATCCTGCAACTACTTGAGCTGCCGATGGAGGGAGAGAGAGAGAGAGGGAGAGGGAGATAGAGAGAGAGAGAGGGAGAGAGAGAGGGAGAGAGAGAGGGAGAGAGAGAGAGAGAGAGGGACAGAGAGAGGGAGAGAGGGAAGAGAGAGAGAGAGGGGGGGGACAGAGAGAGAGGGAGAGAGGAGAGAGAGAGAGAGGAGAGAGAGAGAAAGAGAGAGAGAGAGAGGGAGAGAGAGAGAGAGGGAGAGAGAGAGAGAGGGAGATAGAGAGAGAGGGAGATAGAGGGAGATAGAGAGAGAGGGAGTGAGAGGGAGTGAGAGAGAGAGAGAGGGCGATAGACAGAGAGAGAGAGAGAGAGAGAGAGAGATCCTACACACACACCCACACAAACTACTATGGCCGTGTCCGAAATCGCTCCTTATCCCCCATATAGGGCACTATATGGCGTGCACGCCATTTTGTAGGGGTGTCCGAATTTTCCATGTACCCTATATAGTGCACAGAAAGTATCCCACAATGAATGCACTGCAAAATGTAGTGAGCATCGGATGTACCCAAGACGGAGCAATATAACCCATAATGCATTGCGAGATATATTAAAATAATCTAATCTTTTAATAATAATAATATTAAAATAAACGTAAAAACGGCGGGACTAAGTAATGACCGACCAGAAATAGTTATAAATCTAAGTACTTTTTTAAAGACTTTTTCTGATGATTGTTGAATTTTATATTTATATTTTAATAATTATATTTTATAATGAATTTTGACAGCGCCAACTCTAGTGTCCACAATCTCGGCCGTTGCTGTTGAGTGCACTATAAGGGAGTGCACTATATGGGGGGTAGGGAGTAGGGGATAGGGAGTGATTTCGGACACAGCCATTGACTTGAGCTTCATGAAGTGAAAACGCTGCTCTCCGCCCTATAGACGAATTCGGGGAGTACTTCCGGTGTCCGAACGTCACTTCTGGTGTCATTTACTTGCCGTGTATTTGGCTATTTTTCAACATGTCTCTTCGGTGGGAGCACACACCTACAGGGTTATTACAACTTTGTGGTGGTAACATGTGGTCTGCTATTCCTCACCCAAATGCTGTGACCCACAAACGCATGATTTAATAATCAGTTCAACCCGTTCCATTGTCTCATTCCTTTTGGAACTACTAGTAGGAGCAGCCAGCCTATTGGTCCAGAAGAACATGTGACCACTCGGTGAGTAACTTTAAGTCAGATTTTGACTGTATTTCGTCAATATTTATGTAAAATGATGAACGATGCAAGAGAGGTGATGTGTAACTGGTCACACATGGTGGACATCTAGTGGTCGGATTTTGAATCGGTGAGCATTTTGTGTGTTTTTTTGTGAGCCACCGCGGTCCACTACGGCGAGATTAAATGGAACTCATACAGAGACCCGAAGTGTGTTTCATCCCGGCGGGACAAAATGCCAGCCCCCTGTATTTTGCGGGTAAACTGGTCTATAAAGGAGGAAGGAAGGAGGTGTCCACAGTAGTTTCTCCTGAAGAAAGCGTGCAGCATCTGGACACTAAGGCACCAGAGAAAGGACCCTCTCTCTCCCCCCGGGGCTTTGTTTCACCACCACTGGACGGACAGCCAGCCCACCCCCTCATCCAACTCAGTGGGTTGAGCGTGTCACATGGCGGTAACATGTTAGCCGGCGAGCCAGAAGCAAAGCATTGTCCTCGCAACGCACATCACTAGACACTTGCATTGGGCCTGGGAAAGTCAGTGTCGCCGTTGGTATGAAATCAATTGACCAATCAGTGTGGATGTTCTGGTTAACCTGCTCCAGTCAGTGCCCCTGGCCAAGGCACTGACTCTGAAATTGGAGTTGGCCCCCGGGCACTGCGCCGCGGCTGCCCACCGCTCCTCAGGGATGGGTTGAATGTGGAGGAAGAATTCCACTATACATGTATGTATGTATGCGTGATGAATAAAGTATCTTAATCTTAATCATAAAACACCTGCATCCAGCACACGTATAGTACCTGTGGTACGGGCAGCGGTGTGAGTTCTCCCCTCATTCCACTTTCACATTAACCCTGTCAATAAAATGGGAAAAGGGTGCTCACGGAAAAAAACGGAAATAACATAAAAAAGAAAGAAAATAGAGACCATGTTGGAATAGAGATGGGGCAATTGCGCCATTTCTGGAGGCTAGCAGTAGGGAACGTTAAGGGACTGGGCGCTGCCTTCGGAGGGAAGCTATGAGTTAGAATAATGCTAACGATTAGCATCTGTAGCTTCTCTATATGTCCAAGCAGACCTCCATGGGCTCGGTCTGCTGGATCAGAGGCTAAGTACCATGTTCGTATTTTTTACCTTCTTATAGCTAACCATGCTGCTTCTTAGTGGTTGTGGTTCCTCAATGGCAACAGGTTTTAATGTTAAAAGCGATCTTTTGTACAGAGCTGTTGCGCGCATGACTTTTGCATGCTATGCACGGCTAACGCTACAAACAACTCTACAATAGTCCTGACTTAACCATCCAGGTTATTCGGGCCACTGACCAATGATTACGATCTTCTATGCGTTGGCCAACGTTCATATCGCAATTCAACTCGTATGAGTGTAATTCCACTTCATGAGATCAGTCGGTTGGCCAATGGGATCGAGAGTTGTTGATGTGGTCAAGTGTGCTAGAACTTATTATTAATTTTGAGCTAACTTCAATTCTTGCTCGCATTTAGATTGCCATTAGATCTGGCATTTGTGAGAGTCCAAACTAACTCTCTTATTGGGCTTAAAGCCAAATAGGTAATTGTAGTTGTGGTCTGGAGATGGGATGCGGGTCCCTAAAACAAAGTACACAAAAATCCAGTACACCAAGCATGCACCTTTTAACATGCACTCATACATACACATTGCATGTTTAGTGGTAGTTTTAAATAACTACCACCAGGAATCGTAACCGAGAAGTGTGTAAGGCGTGTGCGAGTCTCATGAGAGCCTCCCTTAGAAACCCGGGGGAAGTGTTCTTTTTATCACCGCATGGCCAACAATCGCACGACACTAATATGCCAATTAACGTCAATTTTCTCTTTTCTGTTTATGTGGACATCAAAAAAAGAACGACGCTATCTGCACGGCACATAATAAACGGGACACGGAGGGTGGAGGGGGGCACAGCCAGCCAGTCCTTGCCTTGTCTCCTAGTGCGTGCAATGGCTTTCTGCTCTCAACTAAACAACAATTACTGCTAATTGTTCACTCAAACGGTTTGTATACAAAAGCTCTTTCTCAGCACTTTTATGTGCCGCCACTAGAGGAAACCTCCTTTTCCTCTCTATTTACATGCTTGTAAAACAGAGTTGAGTTTAAAAATTGGCATGAATGTAATCACACTTGCCTATTTATATATATTATGTATTGCAGGTGTTCAAGTCACAATATGGGTAAAATTAATCCTGGAGGAAATAAATTGAGCAAGACCAAAAATGTCATTAAATTATTTTCTGTATGCTTTTATTAACATTGTTTTAAGTAATCCAAAAGTAATCCAACAAAGGATTACTTTTGGATTACTTCAAAAAAAGCTTTAATCAAATCATTTCAACCAATAATTTCATGCGTTACAAATGTTTTAATTTATTACATGTAGGGTGGTTTCAGGCTGCAGTGTATGGCAAATTATTTGTTAGAAATAAAGCATAAGTAAGTAATCCAAATGTAACCCCTCCCAACCCTAATTATATATGAATTCCAAATATTTTTAATTTTCTTTTCGTTAAAAACAAGCACATTTGCAAGTTCCAAACACAGCCCAACGATAATTGTGAAAGTGGATGTTATCCCCTATTTCCGAACTACAATCTAGACTTCATATTTTAAAACCTAATTGTAAGGGACTACATTTAATATTTTTCTGTATCACATTACTCTAATCTGATTGCATGTAATGCGTTACTACTACACAGCCCTGCGCGTCAGTCTTGTGGATGCACCTCTTATCAAATCTATCTGAGTGTGTCTGTGACGGGGGCCAGCGGGCGTGGGGCTGAGCCACGCAAAGTCCCCCTGATGTGATAAGACCGGTGGACCACGCAAAACGCACATCAAACACGGCCTGGAGACACGACGTGTGTATATGTGTCTGCTGTCTAATTATCCCTGGTCCTCTACTGCCCCCGCTGGTCCTCTACTGCCCCCCGCTCTCTTTATCCTGGCATGACACCGACCCTCCC
>OMKY01247071.1:0-11542 GCA_900302395.1 Bregmaceros cantori | reverse complement strand
GGGTATATCCATGGTTATTTGTGGTAAGATAAAATCATTCCCACAAATCCTAGAAGAGTGTTAAATACCCTTTCTCATGATCAACCTTACCTGTGTATGTAGGTAAAGAATCAATGTGCTTACTAAAGACATTTTTTGTTCCAAGAATTACCAGAGATGGCAAGTAACGAAGTACAAATACTCAAGTACTGTACTTAAGTATTTTTTTCATGTATCGTACTTTTTTCTCCGATGACTTTTTACTTGTACTGAGTAGATTTTTAACAGAAATATCTGTACTTTTACTCCTTACTTTTCCCATAACAGGTTTGTTACTTTTTTTTGCGCACCGATGGTAGTTGGTAGGGATATGTAATAGTATGAATGAGCCAGTAGTGGGCGGTAATGCCGGCAGTGGGATTTGTGAACCTTAAGTAAGTTAGGCTAGGTTTTTAACAATTTAGTCAAACATTCAAACATTGTAAAACTAGCAGTGAAAAAGTGAATTTTATATACAATTTTATTTTTGTACTTTATACTTTCAAAATACTTTTTGAGTACATTTTAGAGCCTGTACTTTTTACTTTCGAAAATACTTTTTGAGTACGTTTCAGAGCCTGTACTTTTTACTCTACTCGAGTACATATTTGGATCAGTACTTTGTAGTCTTACTCGAGTTGTTTTTTCACAAACGTGTTTTACGCGTACTCACGTAAGACATGTGGGTACTTTTGCCATCTCTGAGAATTACTGTGTGATTTTAACGTTGGTTATTGTCCCTGTCATTGTTTTACATCAAACTTAATTTAGTCCCCATCATTTAACATATGTGTGTGTACATGTGTGGGTGTAATTTGATTACCTGCACCAAGCAGGTTATGTTTCCAGTCGCGTTGGTTTGTCCGTCTGTCAGTAGGATAATTGAAAAAGTTATGCAAGGATCTGGGTGAAATTTAGTAGAGTTGTTGGAAATGACAAGCGTAACAAGTGATTACATTTTGATGGATTTACATCATTACCTCCACCAAGGAGGTAATGTTTTTTGTTTGTTTGTCTGTCTGTCAGCACGATAACTGAAAAAGTTATGGACGGATCAGGATGATATTTTGTAGAGTTTTTGGATTTGACAAACGGAACAAGTGATTACATTTTGGTGCATTTACAACATTACCTCCGCCAACAAGTTAATGTTTTTTGTCTTTCGGCAGGATTACTGAAGAAGTTATGCATGGATCTCGATGACATGGTAGTTGTTGGAAAATTGACAAACTGGAGTGCTTACATTTTGGTGCATTTACATCATTTTAAGTTGCATTGTAGGCAGGGCTTTGAACCGATATTTTTTTCTAATCGGTTTGTTCCGAACAGAAACGCAATTATAACGTTTCCGGTTATGTGTTCCACCAATAAATTGACTTTCCTGAACCGGTTAGAACACAAAAATATTGTTCCGGGAACGGTTAATTTCGTTCCTTCGACAGAAACGCAGTGTTTCAATTCAAGTCGAAAGGAAAGGACAGTTTAGCGACCGGTGTAAACAGATCGTCGTGGTGCCAGACTGACTTGGGGCTAGCCAATCAGAGAAGCCCAGGCGCCGTGAGAGACTTGCATTGTCGCGGCAACGACGGACGCTACATTGTGTGCGTGTGTGTATGTATGTGTGCGTTTGGTCTGTTTAATGTCCTTGTTTTTGTCGACTTATTTCATACTGATCAGTACGGCCACTCGCAGTCGCTGCACATCCACGCTGACTCGTTCTCCGTGTGTGTCTGCGCATGTGTCTATTCACAGATATTAAATAGAAAAGAAACATTAGACATTATCGTAGCCATGCACCGGAGCAAACATAAAGATAGAGATAAACCAATGCCAAAATCACCCCGTGGGTCTTTCTAGACGTATTATATTATTGTGCAGGAACAGTAAACACTCGCGTCGGGGACAAAACTAGCAGCAGCACTGGAGGATGGAAGTCGGCGAGTGCGCGCGGGTGTGCATGCTCCGGTGAAGTTGTCGGCGCTGACATTCTAAATTCTTCGGATGGACGCCTATTTGCACGTAAAGCGAGTAATAACGGGGCCGTACATCTATCTTCACCCAGTCTATGGTCTACATACATCTAACTCAGCGAGCCGTTGACACGCCCATTTGGGGCAAACCATCTTTGTCTCGCGGAGGGGTGTTTATATTTAACTAGTGTGTGTTGTGCAAGTGAATTTGTTTTTCAACGCCGTGTTTCAACGAAACCGGCGAAAAAGGAACGGTATTAACCGGTAACCATTATTTTTAAATAAGTGTTCCTGTTCCAGAACATAAAAAATAATAACGTTTCTGGTTTCGTTTCTGTTCCCAGGAAAATACATAAAGTTCCCGGTTTTCGTTTTCATTCCTTGAACTGGTTCAAAGCCCTGATTGTAGGTGTAGGATTCCAGAGAATCTAGATGCTTTGGCATTAGTGACCCTGTGGCCTTGGTGGAAGTTTGCACTCTCTGAGTGCTTTTACTAGTTTATGTACAAATATATTACTTTAGTTTCTGTCAGTCCTAATTGAATTAATTGAATGCAGTAATTTGCTGGGTTAATTAATGTATGCCTCTAGGAGCGTGTTTCGGGGATATATCTTTTAACAGTTGGCACCGACTGCATACCTATAGTTAAGAATTAAAGGTGCAATCGTTTTGTTTTGTCCATTTAAGATGTCAATACTTCGCGTGGTCTCTTTCCAATCACAGATCATCGGCAGTCATTGTGAGCCGAATGCCATCTGTCACACAGGGACCAGTTGCCTTTTAGCCCTCCGTGTATTCAAGAGCGTGCTTTGTGTTGGCTGCAGCTGCTGCTTCCTTCCTGTCTCGAGTCCTCGGCTATGCGAACAGATGTGTTTGTCTTGGACGATGTGGATCATCTAAAAATGTATGGCAGTAATAAATAAATAAAGACACAATGTTTGTGGTTCAATGAGGGACAAAATAAAATACAAATATAAACATTGTTGTTATTGTTTTTTTTTTTTTAATATCCCAGTTCCTTGGACATTTTGCCTAATTTTTACGTTCGACCCAATTGTATGCATTCAAATGATTGAGCTCTCTTAAATAAGAACGCGTTGCCCATCTTTTCTGAACGGGAATAAAGCCCTAGATATACATATAGGAGATCCCCGCTGTGTTCCAATCGCGTACTTTGATTAATCAGCGATTGTACCAAGGATGACCGTTAAACTGTTGTCTTCGAAGTATTTTGTTACATTTTGTACATTTTAGAATGAATTAATAATCAACTAAATTAATCATCTAACAATAAATTAAATTATAAAATGCAACATTCAACCACGTCACATACTCCAGACTGTCTGGAATTGAGCAATGGTTTCTGGTTGATAGAAACGCGTATTTTAAATCATAATTTTTGACTGTTGGTCTGGCTGTCAGGGTCGGTCTTAGCCAAGATGGCTAAGACAAATTGTCGATTCCAGTCATCTCAATTAAAATCTACCGAGATTCCGAAATTCGTTCGTGAAAGATAAGATTAAATTAATTAAATTTTTGAAACAAGATAATATTTCTAACAGAAGTGTATTTGGTTGATTTAAACTAATAGATTGAAATACTTGAAATTGATTGTCAAAATTTAAAAAAAGAATGGCATCAATAGCAGGTATGGTACATTGAGAGAAATTCTAACATTACAATGCACCGTAAGCAAAAAATAACGAACAATTTCGCGATGTGCGTGCGGTACGTTCGTTTTTGAGTTATAGTTGGCGAGCGGCACATCACCCACTCCCTGGTCGCGTTCGTTTAGCCAGTGAGCTCTAATCAACGAGCCTAGAGCCACAATGGCCATGTCACTGAGCGGAGACGAGGATGATTATGACTCGGATTCTGAACAGGTAACCCTATTAACAATCTTACATTCTATGACCAACAATCACGTTAACGTGTCGATTAATCTCGGACGTGGTGTGATGTAAATGGGCGTGCGTCTATACCGCAAATAAACGGATGCATCGCCGTGTTGTTTGGGGTTGTCTGGTCGTGTAGTGGAATCGCAGGCTGTTGTCCTGTTGGGTGCCTTCGTTGATTGGGTTTTACGCGGGTGTCTACGCTCTGATTGATAGTAATCCCGTGCTTTTTTCTAAATAGATCGAGTAACACAGATGAAACTGTGGATAATACGCCCTATGGAGTTTTATTTTCACCCTGTTAACACTCCTACCAGGAGCTAGCTTCTTTGATTAGCACCGGGGGGCACACGGGCCTGTTATGTTATGTAAAGAATGTGTTCTATTTCTTTAAACGCAACCCTTCCCGTCGATCATATGCTGAGGGAAAAGTAGTGGGATATTGACGGGGGTCGTATCTGAACTAGAACTGGTCTCGCATCTTCTGCTAGGAAGAAGAAGAAGTTCGGTGGTGTGTTTACATGTTTATACATATTTCTACTCAATATTTTGAAACGGGTATTGTATGGTTTCATGAAGGGATGCATTGTGGATTTATTATTATTATTGTTGTTGTTTTTATGGGGGTATTGAGTTTGAATATATTCTAAATGTGACTTTAGTAAGTAGCATTTAGAATCTCGCACTCCACTTGTCGTATTTGTAATTGAGTCAAAATGATTTATAAAACAATATTTATATATAATTTTTATTTACAATTTTTGTACAGAAATACATGGCTTTATGTAATTTTCAGACACTTAAAATGTGGAAAAAAAATTCAAAATTTCATTTCACCATGTCAGTCAGAAAATAGCATTCCCCTTTGCAAGTTACACGTTATTGCAGTAAGGTGATTGGTGCTTTAAATGGACTTCTTTTGCAGGTGGAGGAAAGTAAACATAAATGTGTTGAGGTTGATGTCCAGTCACGTTCTCCGTGTGAAATTGAGTGTCTGGATATTTTGTTATTGTTTTCATTTTGTTTAATGATTATGGTTTGGATTTTGACAGTGAAAACTATATTTTTAATGTATACTAATACAAGGTGGCTTAAAGCTTCAATTGATGTTGAAGAAAACACATTATTGTAGTACTTTAAATAGACTAATTTAAAGTACTACACTTTACACTAAGACTATACTTGTATGTTTGAGTCGATTGAAAGTTCTCTGATGTGAATTTGTGTGTATTTCGAGGAATCAAACTGCTGCATTGGTGGTGATCGACAGTGCTAGAGTTACTTTAGACATCTGTGCCAACAATGCTTTTTGTAAAGGGTTGCACATTTATGTCCTGAGAACAAGACCACAAGGCCTAGAACATGTCCTTATATTCTTAACCACTTTCCTCTGGTTATAGTGGTGTTGTTGATAGTGGCCGGAACTAACGATTATTTGAATAGTCTTCTAATCGTTTTGATAAACTAATCTAATGTCTGGTCGCGCAAACTGAGTGAACTAAGGATCGGCCACATTTCACCGTTTGCTAGGTGATAAGGCTTAGACTAATAGTATCATTATTACCAATGCAGTGCGAGTGCTACTGTTCTCTTGTTAATATTATTATATTGTGCTATTAGTATTACATTGCTCTTTACTACTATTATTACGCTGCTCTTGTCTTTTTTTTCCTGTTTCTCTGTTCTGTATTATTACTTGCTGTAGGCTGTAGCCTACAGCAAGTTGAACAGGTCACCAAAGTAAAATTCCATGTTGCGTGCTTGCACGATTTGGCAATAATTGTTTTTTGTGCATTTCATCATCTTCCACTAATTTGTCTGCCCAGCAGCGGTCAGCGAATCGCCCCAAGCCGAAGGTGGGCTCGTCGACTGCAGTTAAGCTGCCGTCAAACCGCAACTCGTCTGGGGCACGGCGGCGGCGGACACGATGCCGCAAGTGCGAGGCGTGTCTGCGCACAGAGTGTGGCGAGTGCCACTTCTGCAAGGACATGAAGAAGTTTGGGGGGCCTGGTCGAATGAAGCAGTCTTGCATTATGCGCCAGTGCATTGCGGTGAGTAGGGGCAGCGCCAGCGCGGGTCTACCCCACTATTCGGGCGCTTAAAATGGGTACTAAAAATCACACTTCTTGTTACATATGAATAATTCTGTGCACATAAACTGGCTTCAAACATTTTTGTTTTTTGTGTGATTCACTGCACTGTCTCGAACAATAGAGTTAAGTTAATAAAAATTGTCTACCACACAAGTTGTGGGCAAAATGAATGTCTTGTTTCTCCCTAGCTAGTGGCTGGTGGGTAGAAAGAAATGATTTATGATACGGCTGCAACTAACAATTTATTTTGATCGATTAATCAGCCATTATCAAATGTTGAATAATCAATTATCAAATTAGTTGGCGATTATTCGGTTGCAGCTCTAATTTATGAATATGCCAAGTAACAAGTGACACAGAATTGTTTTTTTTTTTCACCAGATCAAAAGTAGATGCGAGTTTTCAAAGATTTCACATTGGGACAAAATAATGAGATTTTTTTGTTTGTGCATGCATGTTCGTCCATCACAGCCAGTGCTGCCACACACAGCTGTGTGTGTGGTGTGCAAGGAGGCCGGGAAGGAAGACACTCTTGAGGAAGAGGAGGACAAGTTCAACTTCATGCTCATGGAATGCTCCGTCTGCAATGAAATCGTCCACCCCAACTGTCTGAAGGTATGCACAGAACCTTTATTAAGGTCTTCCTGAGTCATCTATAGCGTTTGTATCTCTTCGGACGCTTTCACAAGCTGAAATGTTGTGTAAAAAACACACACAGTTTTGCATTTTCTTGGCATGGAAGTGGGCATGAGGGAGTAGGGAAAGCGCACCTGCACCTGTGAGGGAGAAGCGAACTCGCAACGTTGCATCCAAAAATGTGTTCAAATGTGCTGTGAACTGAAGCCAGACACACAGGATGCATCAGCCTAAGTCAGTGCGCCACACAGCCAACACAAAATTCAGTCCAACTGATAAACAACTGCAGGGTCCACTGTTTTTAATGGCTGGATGCATGAACAGCAACCTGATGGAAAGGGCATGCCGCTATCTAGCATTTCAATCAAAATTGCTACCAATGATATGAAAATATTGTAGAAGAACTTGGGGGAGCTCAAACCTTAAAAATGCCATCTCTAAAATGCAATGAATTGTTCTGTAGTCCAATACCCAAGAATGTAATTCGTCCATAACTTTTAAAAATACTTTTCTTCAGACAAACATACGCGACCAAACATAAACAATACAGTCAATTAGGGCTGTATGATTTAAACAAAAAATAAAATCCCGATTTCGTTTTTTTTTTTTTTTTTTTTTTAATCTCGATTTTCGATTTGTTTCTAATTTCTTGAAGTGGACAAAGGACAAAATATATCAAAACGTTCAAACTTTGCAAATGTTGTCAATTTTTGTAAATAGAGACAACTCACCCTTTATCTTAGGATTAATACAATTATCGATGTATATACATTTTATTCACCCATATAACTTGAAAACAAACCAGTAAAAGCATTGTCAATTTTAAAAAGGAAAACCGATTTGACGATTTCCCTTTTTTCAAAAATCCTCTGAACTAAATAATCCAATTTCGATTTCAAATTGTTGTTTTTTTTTGTTTTTTTTGCACAGTCCTACAGTCAATGCGTTCAAAAAAATTCCATTGTCATGAGAAAAAAAAGTGTGTACACATGAAACGTTAACAACAAACACCCCCCGTGGTTAAAGGCGATGACACGTCAGTGCTGGCTCATCTTCTCGCTTACACACACGAGCCAGGTTGAGGTGAGTCACCTGATGCTATACATGATTCACTCACATGGCAGCCACTTCCCTGTGTCCTTGCGTACCTTCCCAAGGTGTACACTAACAGAAACGGAATGCCTTTTGTGGGCGCTGCTGACTCGACACTCCGGGAAGCATGCCCTCAGGCCTTGATAGTTGCGAGATGAGTTGTTGCTTTGATTAAAGTGCACAATGAAAGCCGTGTTGTATTTTTTATACACAAAAAAACAAATGTATTAACCATTGACATCAATAATTTCTAATGATGTTTTGAAGTAGTCCAAATATTTTGTGCACATTATATCTAAAAATACGTTAATAATGTGTATATAAACACTTTCACATCTTTATTTCTAATAATACAAATGTTAAAGATTAACTCACAATTTTGAGACTCTCCTATCTGGCAAGGTGTTATTGAAGTTATGTGATCACCTGCAGTTCAATTTTTATCTGTATGACTGGGATAACTTGAAGCCAGTGGCAACTTATTTATTTATTCTAGGAATGTGTTTAGAAATATTTTTAAACAACTTGATGTCTAACCAATTTGGTAATTATTTTGTGTAGAAAGTGACGTGGAACAATCAATTACGCTTTTGGGCGTGATTTGGATATTCAATATACAGGAATTGTTTTTAATTATTTCAAATTATTTTAAATCTAAGAATTATGAAGTGACCATTTGTTGGGCACGTTTTTGAGGCAAATTCCTTATCTCCACACAGGGCTTTTTCAGCTTGGTGTGCAGTAGTGGAATTTTATTATTGTTATTGTCACTATTATTAATTCATAAACCAATGTGACATTGTATTTATGTTAAAAACTATTGTGCACCATTGTTTTTCCTGCTCGGTCTCTTGCCCAGGTGAACGACGCTGCAGGCGTGGTTAACGACGAACTTCCCAACTGCTGGGAGTGTCCAAAGTGCAACCACGCCGGAAAAACGGGAAAAGTAAGACGAGCGCACATGAATTATTTATTTACCAATGACGGCAAAACAACTCGCCCAGGCCGTTTTTATCAGCCTTTTCATTATATTTTTACCACTCTTTGACTTGGTAATGTATCGGATAACTACAATGAATGCTGCATGTCAAGTTGTACACTGCGTTATAGCTCATTACGCACTTCACTACACTCTTCGAATTCAAGCAATGCTCACTTTGGTGTTGCCTCAAATGTGAATTTGCTCTTTTCACTGAAGAGGAGGTGAGTTGTAGGGCTTTATTCTTGACGGTGGAGGCAACATGGGTCACTGCGCTGCCCCTTCGTTTTGCAATACCAGGAGATTAAATTTGTGCAAAGTTGATGTTTCATGATATTCTCCAGGACAATGGTTCCACAAGTCCTCTATGTGCTTGGGTTTAGATGCCCGTTTTTTAATTTTTTTACTTGGTTTAATCATGATTAATCCGTTTTTGTCATTTAATCAATGTTTTGGGTCACTATCGATCTGCCTGCCGGGAATGGTAAAATACCCTAGTAACCACCACGTACCAGTGTCTCTTCAGTTCTAGGCTGAAGGTATAAAGTTGTCTTTCTGCATTTTCTTCCCTTCTGGTTTGTAAGCAAAAAAGAGGCCCAGGATTCAAGTATGCCTCCAACCTGCCCGGCTCGCTGCTGAAGGAGCAGAGGCCCCCGAAAGACGAGCCTGACCTGTCCCAGCCCGCAAAGAAGCGTCCGCTCAAAGAGGAGACGCCCAGGTGGGTGGGGGTGAACGAGATAACTGGAGGGGGGAGGGGAGGTGTAGGGCCCCTTCTGGAACAGTGGGGGTTTGCTTCCATTGTTCGGTAATGCGCTGTCCTCCATTAAAGTTTGCACATTGACAACCGTGTGAATTGGTTCTAGTTTAATTAGGAATGTAGACAAACTTTTTGTAGGGGTTTTTCAATAGGGCTGTTGCATGGCTTGGCGGTGTATACATATACATATACGTAGGGTTAAGTGGTATATTTTACCACTTCATGTCCATGGACATGGTTAGGCTTCCATCAATAATGGAAGACTTTTAAACTGACAATGTTATGCACATATCGCTCTCTGCCCGTCTGTCGGCTACCACCAAAATGTCTGCCGCCCCCAAGCTGTGACGTCTCTACACTACAGCCCTATTTGGCCACTTCCCCTTCTTCTTTCTCATCCTGCATTAAATGAGTTTGGTGGCTTTGAATGGTTTCAGGTCCAGGAGGGCATGTAGCTAAAATATTCAATCAAAATTCTCATGGCAACTTCAGTTGTGTTTTGGGCACAAAAATCTGTTGATTTGATTACAGCTCATGCAACTTCTTGCCTACCACAATTTTGTGAAGTACATTACATTTCTCCATGGAGATTTGATGACACCATTGGTGTTTGAATCTCCTTTCCCTCAAACGGGTACAACAGGACACCAGCCGCATCTCGGCAAGCAGCATTCTCGCTCCATCCCTTCCTTTCAAACCATAACCGAGCAGATCATCCGGTTCCTCCCCCGACTTGTCCAGCTAGTTTGATTGTGTCCCTCTCTCTGTTATCTCTGTCCCTTTCAATAATCTTCCAACTGTCCTTTCTGCTTAATGAGTTCTCACATTACTTCACATTTTTCTTGGTCAATGTTAAAAACGTAACTGCTTTTCTATGAAGTGACCCAAGACAAATCAGGTCACAATTTGCCGCTATACAAAACTCTGTTGAGCAGAGCATGCATCAAGGCAGGAACCAGCGCGTCAACTTTTTTTTTTTTAAATCTAAATATATAAATTGTACCATTTTGGTCATTATTCCTTATGGTGGCTCTTTCCAGGTACCGACCAGATGACCGAGATCACCACCGCCAGCCTCCTCTGCTGCCAGCTAGTGGCGGGGGTCGACCACGACCAGAAGACAAGCTGAGGAAGAAAAGGAAGCTGTTTGACGACGATGAGTACGAGGACCTCTGCAAGAAGGTGCGCGCCCTAAAGGCATTGCTTTTATAAAAGTGATTGGCAATGCCACTCTGTACCAGAGACTGAGGGAAGCCTTACACAGAAACAAGTTTCCTTAGAAACATAATCATTTCATGGTCGCTTTATGGTGGTGCATTCTGTCAAAAATCGAGGATGCGAAAACGAACTTCCCCGGGAAGTGGGGAGGTTTATCTAACCGCCATGAAAACAGCACAATCAAGGATGAGGTACTCTGGTAAGCTGGACTACATTTGTGTGCATGCTGGATTTTTGGTGTTTTGCACTGGGATAACCAGGATCAACAGCTGGCTGCTGTGTAGATATTCTAAAGCGTGCTGTGTCATGGTATTGGTAGGTGATCCATAATCCTATTCTAATGAATATCCTCACACTACAAAAGCCTCAGTAGTCCAGGCATCAATGGAAATAAATCGCACAAAGTCAAATTGATGATTATTTTCGTAAAAATGTCACTGTGGGTGGGACTTGCATGCTTGCACATGCACTCACATTTTTTCTGTCTAAGGATGAGGAGGTAAATGTTGGCACCATGTGATGCTCACGATGTTGCAAACCTCGCCAATCAATCCCAGTGTAGTATGGAGTCATTGTCCGCCTACTGAAAAATGTCTGGTTTGGAGCTTTTTCTCGCCATACTGCGGCTAGTTTGGCTTCTTCTACATATGCATAGCTGGTCTGGTGGCCGTGCTGTCACACTCACACATGCCACCAATCGACCTGGCATGCCAAATTGCCTTTTCATTTAAATGCCACTTTAAAAATGAGACGCTAAACAACTCTTTGCCATCTTCCACTAAACTTCTTTCTATGTAAACACAAATGTGTGTAGGTTGGTACTTTCAGAAACGCCTTTGTTGACATTGTATCATAACTGTAATCAACATAATCTCCATCAACTT
>OMKY01247069.1:0-14339 GCA_900302395.1 Bregmaceros cantori | reverse complement strand
ACCTGAACCTAGTCTAACCTACAATTTAAAAAACAAAAAAAGACGCAAAGAAGTGCCCCGCGACGTGATTCGAACTCGGGACGTTGGTCTAGTATGCTACCGCTGCGCTATACGAGCTGATGTTTTAATTCTCGGGATGCTCATGTTTTAATTCCGAAACATCCCGAACGCGATCAGAAATGGCACTGCCGGTCAAAAATGGCATCGGCCGTTTGGGAGTTCCCAATGCACCTCGGGCGCAGCTGCGGGAGAACACGGCCACGTGTGATGTCACTCCAGAGAACGGGGATCGTTCCCCCGTTAATGTTACATATAGGCTACAGAAATGCACCAACATTGAATCACTTCTTTATTTCGTCATTTCCAAAAATTCCATCCAGATCCGTGCTCAACTTTTTCAGTTATCGAGGAGACAAACCAACCCGACCAAAAACATAATCTGCCCAGTGGGCTCCGGCCCGGCGCAGGTAATAAGCGTTAGTTAATGTGTCATTTAAAGGAAAACTAACGTCGGTGTGTCTCATCTTCTGCCAGTTCGGCGAAGAGATGTCTGTGGCCTCCAGCGTTGCCCTGGTGTCGGATCACAACCCCAACCTGACGGCCACCGCCCCTCAGCTGCCCGCCTCGGTGTCCGGAGACCCTGCCACGCTCTTCTGGGGAAGCCGTCCTGGGCCTGCTCAGGTATGGTGCTGCCTAGGGCTGCACGGTTTTGCCCAAAAATAAAAATTGTGTTTTTTCCACCTTTGCGATTAATTGTGATTTTTAATTGTAGTTGTATTTTTTTTAAATGTTTTAATTACAATTAATAAATTGTACAGACACATAGCAAATATAGAAACATATTTTCAGAGGAAGGTAGCAGATGCAGTAGGATCGGGTTGCCTTTACTTCCTCAACATTTTTAAGGAAGTAAAAAAATATATTAAAATCAAATCTATTATAAATGAAAGCAGCAATATTCTCCTCCTCCTCCTAGACCTATGTTACTAAAAAACAATTTTGCAAACTATAATAAAGAAGTATATGAAAAAGAAAGGTAAGTTGAATAAAATAAAATGCATTTCAAATGCATACCATATTCTCAATATGTAAAATGGCATGAACTAACAATCCCCTCCCCACAATTTTATGTTTTTAATACAACATATTAAAAACGTAAAGGGGGCGCACCGCGGTTAATCAACTATCGCGGTTAATCGTTCAGCCTTAGTGCTGCCAGATATCTTTGACATTACCCTGTTATGCTGGATTTGCCCTGTCGCCCCTCAATGCACCGTAACCCAGTGTTGCAGCCATTGCTGCATGCTCGACCGCCACCGTGTACAGAAGTTGGCCACATTAGGATTTCAGTTGAACGAGCGAGAGCTACTGTTCGACACTCATACATTTTAATAATAAAGACCTTGCATGAAAATAATGCCTTGCAGCATCTCAAATCAACCCAACAATTTGTGTGTAGCACCAAATTAAAACTGCCTTAGTAGGGTAGGAAGATTGGGGAAAGGCAAACTTTGGGGTGGGGGGGGCAACCGAGAATGAATACTTTATTCCAGACTCATGAGTTCATATAAAAACAACAACATGACAATAAAAACATAGAAAGGACGCACACTGAAATGCAGCAACACAGATACAAAATCAACACACATCACCCGACATACAAATAGCTCTTTGAGTGTTTCCACAGCCCAGAAGTATATCTTGTGTCACTCCGTTTTGTGCACTAATCGGGCTGTTCCTTGACACTAGAAGTCTGCACATAAATTCATACCTAAAATTCCTCAGCACCGCATACAATGTGGGGACGACAATCCAAGGTGATCAGGATTTAGCAAAACTATAGGTAGAATATGTAACTATAGTCAATCAAATCAAAAGGCCCTGAAGGAGACTTGTTCCTCTTGTGTTATCTGTTTAGGACATGCAGAGGATGCTGTGGCCTCGCAGGGTGGACTGTGCTCAGGACTACCCCAGCATACCTCCATCCCAGCTTCTACCTACCTTCTACCTCCCACTCGAGGCCCCGGAGGAAGGGTCAGTCCCCGCAAGGAATATCTGATTGTTACCAACCTATGTATTGATTAGGTTTGTGTTGAATTACGTTATGTCCTCAATCCATTGTATTCACATGTAAATTCCAATAATTGCTCAAATAGTCCTCATCATATTTTGTGTTACTAAAATGTGGTCTTGTAACAACTCGCATACCAGATTTAAATTGGACAATAAAATTAAATTGGCTGAGCTATGCTAACAAAGTGCCGCTGCAAAAAGGGTGAGTGCATATTCAGAGCCAAGATAAATATGTATCGACTTGGTTCAGAGAAAAACATATATATATATACGCATAACAAAGCCACGAAAAGTTGTTTGAATAGACACGTGACGTTTTTCACCTCCGCGATATGAACGAACGCCTCGAGGCCAGATTGAAAAGTATGCGTTCTAATTGTATCGCTCGGTCGCTCCCGGGCAGTGAGGACAAGGTGTCTGTTAACTGTGTAAGTACGTGACGGCTGAGACGCGGCACGCACTGGAGTTCGTATAAGAGCTGTTTCAACTCTTGGAAAGACGCTTCTGTATGATTCATTGAAATGTATAGAGCGACGTTCAATTTTACTCCATTAAAATAGATAAATATGATTGTTGGAAGTGGATCCATGGACCATTGGATCCATAGTGTGTTTGAAAAAAAATCGTGTCTAGCGATTGCTTGACTGGGGTGGGGTGGTGCTTCGCAGCAAGCAAGTGCAATGACGTGGTGTGTGTGGACAACGCACGGCGCACAGTGGCATGTGCGCACGCCGGAGACAAGAGTCTAGAGTCTACTTTTTTTAAAAGGTCGAACTTCATTCTATTCTTGAGTAGTACGTTCGAACTGACAGTCCTACTGTCAACTGTCTTTTTGTATATGTGTGTGTGTGTGTGTATGTGGATGTCTGTGTGTACTATTCATTAAGTAAAGTTTGAGTTTAAATTGTTCAACTATTAATTAGAATAATGTCTTGATTTGCCCTCTCTCTCACAGTCCCCTGTCGGTGTCTCTGTATGAGCGCAGTGATCCTCCACAGAGTCTGTCGGTGCCAGACTGTGGTCCCGTCTCTCAGACTGCATCCAGTCTGCTCCCTCTCTCTCTGGACTGGACCTTGGACACCAAACACCTCCCTGACCCTTTCTCTGCTAAGGTTCCATTTATTAATTGGCAATGTGTTCTACTTACATGAAAACGGCAACAAAAACTCATACTAAAATATGTTAATCCAAGTCAAGTAGTTGCACCCATGCAGTCAAGTCTGGTATCGACTTTGCCAAGATCCGAAAGAACATTTCCAAGTATGACTTTTATTTGTTGTTTTTCTTTTAAATGATCTATAAACATGTAAATGCAGAGTGTAGAGATACAATATACATTATCAACTTCTTCTATTCTAAAGACACATTTTAACTCTGTCTTGTAACATTTATTCCTTACCGGTGTCCAGGTGTTGCATGAACGCACTGGAGGGTGGACCCTGGAGCAGACGGGTTCAAGAATCGCTGAAGCCTTACAGGCAGTAAGTCTGCCAACCTTTTGGGGACCAAGCTTAGTGATTTGAACTATAATCTGGAAAATTGTCACCGTGCTACCAAAAGTTGGAATTTTGTTGTTGAACAAAGGGAGAATAGTCTCATCTGTTGGTCACCAATTTGGAATGGAAGAGTCAAAAGTTTAAACATAAAAAAACGAATGCTTGTCAACCTTAGGTATATCGAAAGCTGCGGGATTTCTGGGAATTGTAAATTAACAGAGGCATTAAATTATACTTGAGTAACTTTTTGTGGAGTACATTTTTTGACTTTCACTTGTGTAACTATTTAGATCACTGCTTTTGTCTTTTACTTGAGTAATATTAGGTAATAATACTTTTACTTAAGTGACTTATGGCTACTCTGACCATACACAGCACCAGAGAGGGCAGGTAACAAGTACTGTACTTAAGTAACATTTTCAAGTATCTGTACTTTTAGAAGTACTTTTCTCTGTGATTGCTTTTTACTTGTTCTGGTACATTTTTAACAACATATCTGTACTTCTACTCCTTACTTTTACCAAAACAGGCTCGTTACTTTTTCTCTTTTTTGCGCACTGACAGTAAGTAGGGGGCGCTGATGCACCGAGTACAGTCCCAGTTGTTATTAAGTTAATAAGTGTTTTCATTTAGTCCCGAGATATAAGCTAAATTAGGCTAGGTTGTCAGTAATTTATTCAAACAATAACATTGACAAACTAACATTGAAAAAAATGCATTTTTATATACAATTTTATTTTTAGTACTTTATACGTTACTCAAGTAAGACATTTGGGTACTTTTGTCGTCTCTGCACAGCACCATTTAGATCCTGCTTGTGCTTCTTGTGTTTGCAGCAGTCTAAATCTCCGGTGGTGTACACTGAGGCGGCCCTCTGGTGGCAGGCCCAGGGTAATGGCAGTCTGGCTCTGAGGTGTCTGCGTCGTGCTTTGAGTCTAGCTCCCCTCCACAGTCGGCACGCCGTGCTGACCAACGCTGCCAACCTGCTGCTCCACCACGGAGAGGTGCCGCACGCCCACACCCTGCTCGACGCAGCGCTGCACCTCAACGCTTCCGAGGTCAGGAGCTACATCTACAATTAACCCTGTAGTTACAATGTTCTTTTAAAAGACAGAATACGGGTTTTTAAATACCTTGAAAGTTTCAAAACGTGGGATCTGCAATTGTCTTCATGGGAATGGCGTCCTGTCGCATCACATTGCACGGGCATTTCAATTAAAGACTTTAAAAATCAAATCTGCCAGTTTGGTCTTCCAAATACGAAAGTCTCAAAATGGGCCGGCAAAGAATCTAGAGTTTTGGAAATATTTTTAGAATAGAAAAGGTTGTAAAGGGAGGCAAATTCTCCCAAGTAGTAGTGTTCTTTATTATAGTTTGTTTCAATATAACTTGTACAGAATTTTTGATGGACAAACATCAGTGAAACTTGACTTCAAATGTTAATTATCATGTTCATTGACATTTAGAGCTCCTTGTTCTGGGGGCTTTTCCTGTCTGATTTATATCTTTTTATATTATGATTTTCATAGTGTGTGTCTCCATCTATTATTGTTATTTCATCTGCTGACCCAACACAATCTATTTTCGCTTTGTGGTTGAATAAATAATAATAATAATTTAGATTTCCATAGTACCTTTCAAAAATCCAAGGTCGCTTTACATAAGAAATAAACCAAAAACGTAAACAACATGAAAATAACCGTCGGGTAGCTATCCAATTAGGGAAAAGCAGGGAGAAGAGATTTTAAGTTCTGTTTTGAAACTGTCTAGAGGAGGAGCATGGCCAATATCAGCAGGAAGAGAGTTCCTGAGGGTGGGGGCAGCAACAGCAAAGGCTCTGTGGCCAAGAGCCTTTTCCTGTGTTATCTAGGGATGCACCGATACTGACACCAGTATCGGGTATCGGCCCCGATACTCATGTACTCGTACTCATACTTGTCAAACAGTTGTCGCTACCATGAACCGATGGCATACCGATACCGCTACTGTGAAATGAGGCGGTGCTGCCTATTCTACTCTGACCTACATTCATGTCAAAATAATATATCAAATATACATAGGCTTCATTTTTTTTTATTTTCTTTTTGGCGGGGGTGTGTGTATCGGTATCTGTAGTACTCTCTATCGGCGAGTATTGAAATCAGGGCTCCAAACCGGTTCAAGAAACGAAAACCGAAGTCTAACAGTATTTTCCAGAATTTTACAAGGAGCGGAAACGGAGACGAAAAAAAAAAATTCTTGAACTGTTCCGGAACAGAAACGGAACATTATGAAATCCACAAAACCGGTTAAAAACGTTTTTTTCTGTTCTCTATATATTTTAGCATATCCTATGTCTGGGAGACTATTTCCGTCCACTTTTACTGTCAGTCGTCAAGCCCCATGCATCTGGGGCTCCATCTTGTGGGCAGACGAGGAAGCGAATGTAATGGCGTTAATACAGGTGCTTCGGAGTTTGAAAGTCCACCAAATATATTTTGTATAAAAACTACATCTAAACTTAACATTGTACAATGTTAAGTTTCGGAACACAAACATTTCGTTCGTTCTTTAAGTTCCTTAAAGAACGAACGAAATGTTTGTGTTCCGAACCGGTTCAGGGCCAATATTTTGGTGGTGGAATGAAGACGTTAGATATATAGACCTGCCTGAACCGTTCGGAACGGAACATTTTAAAAATAATTCCGTTTTCAAGCCCTGATTGAAATTACTGTACTCGGACTCGTATCGGTTTTCAAAAAAACGGTATCATGCATCCCTTGTGTCATCGCTAACTTTGTCTCTCTCCCTCTCCAGCCTCACACTCTGCTCACTCTTGTGAGCGTCCATCTTGCCGAGTCCAACGTGACGGGGGCTCTGGCCTTGTTCAGCCACACCCTCTTCCAGGCCAGCCTCTCTCCGCCTGGCGGCCCGCCCAGCCTGCTGCTGGGCTGCCGGCAGTGCCGCGCTAGCCTGCCTCTGCTGCGCTGCCTGCAGTTCTACCCATCGCTCTATAATCTGTCTACCCCAGGCCTGGCCGCATGCCCGTGTAAGTCTCTCCCCGCCTTCAAGGGCTGCTAATAACGATTATTATCTGCGCTGGGGCGGAGCCGCGGAGTAGGTTATGTTTTTGGTCGCGTTGGTTTGGTTGGTCTGGATAACTGAAAAAGTTGAGCAGAGTTGGTGGAAATGACAAAAGAAAGAAGTGATGCGTGGATGATGCGTTGGTTCTGGCTCGCCAGGCTACTACTGTACAAGCACTTGCATTGATAATGGCTTGCCACACATACTGCTAGCACTAAATGTACTATTTTCTTTTTTTGTACCACTACGCCGCAGGTTTGCAATCTCTTGAGTGCTTCTAAGTTTGATAATCGATTAATCAGCCAATTTTACACGATTGATCGGTAATGTTTCCGTTAATCTGAACGATTATCAATCTGGAGCGTTATTAATACTGCAAACCTTCTGATGTCTGACTGTCGCTCCTTGCACATTTTCATATCCTAATAATTTCAGGAAAATCACAGTAATTTTGTGTGCGGCCCAAACTGTTGGACCTCTTCATCCAGACCCTCAGTCTTGTGCATATGGCTTAGTATCACAACAGCGCACGCGCAACTGTCATGAGATCGACTTCAGTCTCTGGCATAAATATGCTGTTGCGATCTGCTGTCCCCCCGTCCCCCTTCACCACACTGAGCAGTCAATGAAGGTGAACAATCAATGAATGAATCAAAATGAATGAAAAGTACCTAGTGTGTTGATGTATTCGTATATTGTATACACATGACATCTTGAAATATTTGCTTGTACTAAAAATAAGCTCTCTCGTACTGGGAACAATTGTCTACAAAATGGCATGTAGTGTACTACATAGTGAGTAGGGAATGGTTTCGGATCCAGCCATCGTCTGTGTCTGCACAGAGGTCCTATATTTTTCTGGTGTTTTTAACAGAAAGCAGCCACTTGGCTAAATTATTTTTAGATGCGGTTGCTCATTGACTGCTGTGATTGCATCACAGGAAGCTGGTGGGGAGCAGCCCCACCCCCCACTCCTGCTGCAAAGAAATGCATTGTTGACCATGCAAATAAAATAAATACACCACATTGATAGAATAAATATACTAGGACTGTGTGTGTGTGTGTGTGTGTGTGTGTGTGTGTGTGTGTGTGTGTGAGTGTGAGTGTGAGAGAGATTGAGGGGACGGAGGGGAATCTAGATGTACCTTGGACAGATTGGTCTGCTCAATAATTGACAGCATAAAATAGCTGCACTCAGTTTAGAAGGGGCTATATTTTACTGCTACACACTGCCCCGAGGAGACGGCACTGTTTAACAGCTAGCTGGGTTTTACGGAATGATTCTTTGACCATCAAAAACAATTTGACTTTGATGCAGAAGGAAATGAATATCAATACATATATTAATACTGATGTAAGTTTTCAATGTGTATTGTCTTCTTCAATCATCTCTTTGGCTGCCAAATAGACGGATTCAAAATTGGTGTGGCAATCAGAATTGAAACTTAAAAAATATTTTCAGTTTAGAATAGAAATAGCTGTGCTACCTAGTAGCTCAGTTGGTTAGGCAGAGTGCTGGAAAGCACACATATGCCTCGATGGCGCGGTGATTCGGTGGTTCGAATCTCGCCACCGACGTATTTCCCGCATGTCTGCCCCCCATCTTCACCTGTTTCCTCTAACCCTAATAAATAAAGCTCGGAAAAAACATTTAAAAAAAAAAGAATAGAAATAGCTTTAACCTTTTCATTCTGTCCTGATGTCCTACATGAGTAGTTTCAGTGACAGATTCATTGTCCCAAACTGCAGCACAGAGCGACACAGGAAATGATTCCTGCCAATGGCTATTAGACTGTATTAACGCTTAGGTATAACTCGTATCAGAAATTTGGGGCTCCGCGCTGGCCGAGTGGTTATGGACATCGCACCTAAAGCGACCCCCTTCATGTTAGTGGCGCTGCGTCTACCGCAGCGTTCGCAGTGTCGCGAGTTCGATTACGCTCGTCGACTTGTCTGCAATGTCTACGCCCGATCTCTTCAACCCAGTTTCCGACTAATCCTATCCAATAAAGATGGAAAAACGGCGCTGACGCCGGAACACAATCTTTAAGTAAAGCACCTAACTTTATATTATACTTCTAATCCTGCATAAATTAAATTAATAATTGTTAACACATTTTCAACCAAAACAAATTTCAGAATTTGTTAAATATGTGGCAGGGAGGAGGAACAGCCTCTTTCACTCATTTTGCTTTTAATTAAAACAATTGGAGGTTAAGAAATTAGCTTAAAAGTTAGGTTGTACTAGAAAGATCCAAATCCATAGTAAGGCTTAGGTCACCGGTGGTTCCGAGAAATCGGTGGTCAGGATGTTGACATTGTAGATCACTACAAATACCTCGGTGTACACATAGACAGCAATCTGGACTGGGCAAAGAATACAGAAACCATCTACAAGATGGCCCCTTAGACAGCTCTGGTCTTCCAACATCTGTAGGACCTTGCTAGAGATCTTTTATGAATCTGTTGTCGCCAGCTCCATCATTTTTGCAGTCGCCTGCTGGGGTAGCAGGCTCAGAGCTGTAGACGTCAACAAACTCAACAAGATAATCAATAAAGCTAAAGACCTTGTGGGTGTGGAACTGGACACTCTAACCAATGTGTCAGAGAGAAGGATGATCTCCAGGCTTAATGCAATCATTGAAAATGATACCAAACCTCTTCATTCTGTCCTGATGTCCTACATGAGTAGTTTCAGTGACAGATTCATTGTCCCAAACTGCAGCACAGAGCGACACAGGAAACCATTCCTGCCAATGGCTATTAGACTGTATTAACGCTTGGGTATAACTCATATCAGAAATTTGGGGGTCCGCGCTGGCCGAGTGGTTATGGACACCGCACCTAACGCGACCCCCTTCATGTTAGTGGCGCTGCGTCTACCGAGTTTGACTACGCTCGTCGACTTGTCTGCAATGTCTACGCCCGATCTCTTCAACCCAGTTTCCGACTAATCCTATCCAATAAAGATGGAAAAACGGCGGAAAAAAATAACTTAAAAAAAAAAAGAAATATCAGAAATTTACTGACTTGACCGAGTGTGTGTGTGTGTGTGTGTGTGTGTGTGTGTGCGTGCGTGCGTGAACAAAGTATTCTGATAGAAGAGTCAGAGCTGAAGAGAGGAGTCAGAGCTGTCTTTGTGTGGTTGTGTCTGCAGTAGGCGCTGTGTGTCAGGTTGAGGACAGTCTATCCATCCAGTTGGAGGAGTGGGACAGTAGATCGGACATGTCCCAAACGGCCAACATGGAGGAGCCACTGCTGTTTGAGAGTGAGTGTGCTGCAATAATTTTGTTCATTTAAATTGAAGCAATAGTATGGAAAAAAAAATGCTGTTTAAATACAACTATATATTTATTATGATCAGTAAACATAATGTAAGTCCATTGTCCTGATTTTTAAAATGTTTTGTCATCCCATTCACGGGATGGGGAGAAGACAACCCACGACTTGCGACGTCAATGATGGGCTTATGCAGCGCACTGCCTAACTGACTGAGCCAACCTGCAGCATTAATTCCAGAACATTTACTTCAGTTTATCCAAATGTCCTCAGGAAAAGGGTGCTGTCATTGGATGTCTACGAAAGACTGTCATAGCAGCCAAGCAAAAGCGTGGCCTCCCAACGTCCATCCGGTACAAAAAGTGACACAATGCAGCACATTTCGCTGATTGTCCCTTTTCTCTGCTTCCAGAGGTAGTGGTGGACAGCAACGGCTCCGGAGAGGCAGCTGGATTCAGCAAGCCTCCCTCCGCGGGCGCGGCGGGCGAGGAGGACTGGCGCCTGAAAGAGGAGCTCATGGGCGCCTTTGAAGGCGCGCTCGACGTGGGCAGCAAGAGAGGAGACCTGCGCGGGATCCGCGTGTTGAAGAACGACCGAGTCATGGGAGCGCGGGCCAGCGGAGGGCCGTGCTTTGGGAACTGTGAGGAGGATGACGGCGCCGAATGGGTAAGGACACATATCCGGTTTATTCACAATGTACAAGAGTTGTATATGTATGTGTATGCATTATAGCGAATTAAAATTAATATTGAATAATCAACGCACCTTAATGCATCAATCCGAATGGCAGTGGAAGTTCAATCAGCACAATTTTGTAAATATGTATTTCTGTAAAGCCAACATAAGACTTTGTTGTTAAAGGTAGTGCTTCTAGGTTTGTTTGGTTTGGTTCGACTTTTTATTACTGTCCACCAGGAGGTGCAAAAAATAAGTATACGTGACTGTGGCTTGGCCCACTATTAAATGCTAATCAGTTTTTGTTGAAGAGTTTAAAACTCTTCTTTGTTGCTTTCGCTGCAGGTAAAAAAAAAAACCCGATTAATTCACGTCTGGGGCTGGATGAAGATTGTATCCTTAATTTCTGAATAGCATAAATGAGGCATAAATGAAGTCAACAACAAAAAAACAGCCGCTAGTTTGCAGTGATCAAAAGCTAGCTGTTCGTCGCTTACACCCAGCTAGCTAACCTGCGCCAAGCCCAAAAAGCCACCGCACATCTCCTGCCGCACCTGTCCTCTGAAACACGGCCTCTCCCCCCAGATCACCTTCCAGGTGAAGCGTGTCAGAAAGGCCAAGGGCGAAGGCTCGGATGGCGCCACAGACTCCGAGGACCTCCAGCATGGTGACCTGCTCCCAGGGGGACACTCTGTACTGGCCATCAGCGGACCCACCATCCCTTCACCAGGACCTTCAGGTACATGTCCAGTCTTTTCTCACAGCTGAGCAACGCTGCGTTTAGATGGATCCTTGTCTGATTGAATTCAAACCGTTTATGACAATTTGTATTTAGAAGGCAAGCGCAGTCACATTTGTGTGCTGTTTTGGTGACATTGTGATTGGTTGTCGTACAGATTGACCAGATATGTGCAGATGAGAATGGGTTTTGAGTACCACACCCAATTAAAAACCTAAACATTGCACCAAAACCAATAGTACAAAAAACTATTTATTCACTATTTGTGATACTTTCCTAAAGTAAAACAAAATACATATATATTTTAGGGCTGAAACTAAAATTGTTTTGATCATTGTTGTACATGTTTTGACTAGTTTTCCCCGAGAGCCCTTGTTCCCAGTGACGTGTTTTGACGTGTTTTATGCTCTGCTTTCAATCAATGGTGCTAATTAACTTGTCCCGTTTGTGATCCTCGCACATGTGCTCACGCACATGAACGTGCAGACAAGCTCGCACGCATACATATACAGAGACCCCAAACATGGTGTAGGCAACTCTATCGCTCTCATGTGTCCAAATAAGAGAATGCGTTTTGACACTTTGACTGAACCTGTAAGCCTTTGAAGATGACCACTTCTGTCAATGGGATATATATGGGAATCCATTGGTTAAAGGGGAAATATATGCTGGGAGTGAATGGGTTAATCAACATTTTTAGCAGCATTTCATTTATCAGTTCAGCTCTAATATATGCTATTATTAGCAAGCAGTTATTGTACTGCCCATTTTAACCTGCTCAGGGCCTGGATAACTAGTGTCTTGTTAACAGTCGTTTCTCTGTGTGTGCTCCAGGCCAGTGGAAGGACTATGCTAACCTTGGCTGGCCAGGACCAGAGGAGTGTCAGCGGACTCGGAGAGTGGACCTCAGCACCGTAGCCAGTACCTGGCTGGCTGTGTCTGCTAAGAACATTGAGTAGGTGACACCTTACGCTAGGTTTCCACAGCAGAGTTTTTTTTCCCCCGTCACCCACAGAGCCGTCCGAATATTTCCCGCCTGGACCCGCCTGGTCTAAAATCCATACACTAAGATCTTAGGCCTTAAATGTCTTTAAAAATACTCATTTTCATCTCGGGCCTCAAATTGTATTAACTCGGGTCTTAAATTAAGAAGTGTCAGAAAAATGTTGTGTGGTGAAACACTAGAAGTCGGCTCGGTGTGTCTACTACTGTGTCCTGGCTGGCTCAAAAGTACAGAGTTTGTCTAAAAATGTTTTTAAAAAAAGGTCTAAACTGTTAGAACCCTGATTGAAAAGGTACACACTACACAGGCATGCATTTATGCTGTTCTCTAGCCTCGTGATTAGATTTCAATTAACGGGAGCAACGGTTTAATTATGAAGCGACTAGTAAATCATCCTTTATTATGTATCTATTTTCAATGTATTTCTCCCCTCACTTAAAGTGTTGACGTGCAATAGCAGTATAATTTCCATCATATTATTTTAATTATTGAAATGTGGACAAAAATGTGGGAAATGTTTTGAACGATTTGTAAATCAATCCAATTTAAGCCACAACAATGATTAAGAATGGGTCATTTCGGCACCCTCCTGCTGTGCTCTATACGAAAGTTTGCATTAAAATAAGGATTGGTATGTGCTGCGCAGTAGCCCAGTTGGTTAGGCAGAGCGCTGGAAAGCACACATATGCCTCAATGGCGCAGTGAGTCGGTGGTTCGAATCTCGCCACAGACGCATTTCCCGCATGTCTGCCCCCCCATCTTCACCTGTTTCCACTAACCCTAATAAATAAAGGTTGGAAAATACAGCCTGAATGGGCTGGAAAAAACATTAAAATAATGATTGGTATAATGTATTGTATGTCTTTCTCTCTGTCCTCTCTCAGCATTACTGAACATATCGACTTTGCCACTCCACTACAAGAGCCTGCCGCGGAGCCTCTATGCAACGCTAACCTAGCAGCCACCATGCACACTCTGGATCACCTGGTGGGCGTGGCCAACCGCGGTGCCATCCACTACACCGGGGAGATCCAGCTGAGAGAGGTACTGATGTGTATAACTTCAGTACCACCGATTTCCACAAACGTCCAGAAAACTAACATAAAGACTGAAAGATGTATTTGTATAATGTGGAAAATTTTACAGACTATTAAGTGAACCATCCTGAAAATTATTGCCACTCAGGGAGGGTTGAAAGTGACATTTTAGCTGGTATACAACACGTTTTGTCTTGCATGCTTGCTTGCACATATTGCATATATTTGTACAAATAGACTTTGTTAAGGGAGTCGTTGGATCTGATATTGGCTCTGTGCCCTGTTCTTCCAAGGTCCTTCAGAACCTGGGCAAAGACAAGTTCCCTCTGCAGTCCTTTGAGCAGGTCGGCACTCGGATCGCCAAGGTGTTGGAAAAGGTATGATCAAACTGTGATTGTATAAAGGCCGGTTGGATGTTACATAACAAGAGGACAGTAAGAGAAATATTAATGAATTAGGTGTGATGTTTTGTCGGCTCTAAACCACACTTTAACCCTTTGGCTGCTTATGACGAACATGCACGTCTTATAAATCCACGAGTTGTAAGCTTAAGACGTCTATGTTCGTCATAGCGTTTTATCGCTCTGACGTCACTATGAACATCCGGGCTAACCCCTGAGATGAAATCCAAACTCGCATCATCAAGGAAACAATGTGAAAAGCACTGTAGCGCACGTGGAACACGCACGCGAGTGGCCGTTTAGTCACGCAGCGCAGGCAAAATAATACATAGATTGGGAGCTGTGGGAGCTGTGGAGCCCACAACGTTCTCCCCACATTGGAACGGCACGCGCTGTCAATCCGACCCCTCCTCGCGATCACCGCACTCGCCCGGTGCCGCGGTTCAATCGGATCCCCCCCCACCCCCCCACGCACTCGACCGGACCCGCGGTTCAACGGAATTAGCCCCGCACACCGTCGACACCAGCCCTCGAGAGAAGGAGAGAGGCGGAAACGTCCCAACGAGCCGTTTA
>OMKY01247022.1:0-18442 GCA_900302395.1 Bregmaceros cantori | reverse complement strand
GACAACCACGAAGAAGCAGCCACACTGCTGATCAATCAGGCAGTGCTGGTGTCAAAGAGAAACCCACCTGATGCACAGCTGATGTTCTTCTCACCAGATACAGATGTCTTGGTTCTGGTCATAGCAAACTATGATGTCCTGTTGAAAAGCACTTCAATTTCTATGGCATCTGGTGCTGTGCAGATTGAGCCAATATGGAGAGCTCTAAGTCCAGAAAGAGCAAAGGCTTTGCCTGCCTTCCATGCCTTCACAGGGGCTGACAACACTGGGATGTTCTCTTGCATAGGCAAGGCAACATGGTTCCAGGTGTACCTTAAAGCTGATGAGGATGTCATCAATGCTCTGCAGATGCTTCTAGAGGAAGCAGACGTGACAGAGGGAATGCTTTCAAGACTGGCTACCTTTGTATGTGCAGCCTACACACCCAAGAGCATCAGCATCAACACGATCCCTGACCTACATTGGCATCTCTTCTGCAAGCACATGGCTCCCTCCAACAATCGGAGCTCTGAAACAGCACATCTTGAGGGTCCATATCCAAACAAGGGTGTGGGGACAGGCATCTATCACTCAGTAGGTTCCACAGTTGGATCCCCTGGAAAATGGGTACTTCAAAGACTCAGATGGCCAGCTGAAATCTACCACAACAGAGGTCCTTCCAGCTCCAAAGGCCATTATTGAGATGGTGAGATGTCAGTGCAAAGCAGACTGTTCCTCTGCTAGGTGCTCTTGTAGAACAAAGAACTTAGCCTGTACAGATCTCTGTCAGTGTAGCAGCCACTGCCAGAATGACGAGGACTCTCAAGACATCACATACAAAAGTGACAATGATGATGATGATGAGGTGTAGAGACTCTCAAAGCATGATCCTTCCTATGTGTAACGTTCCATTACAGTGGCCATGTGTGCATGTCTGTAAAACAATCAATAAAAGAAGAAATCTGTATTAAAATCAATTGTGTTCAGATGTATCCACTTTATTTTGGTGCCATTGGATTGAATATACTTTTCAAAAATATATAGTTTTCAAAATCTCCCAAAAAATCCAGCAAAAATACACAGTGAATTTGACTAGTTGGTCAGTACACTGAAAGTGACCCGGATGATACCATAATCACGCTGACAACACGCACGAGCACACAGACACAGGTTTATTATTATTACTATTATTATTATTTTACACTGCGGACTTTCACTGCGCTCTCTCTCTCTCTCTCTCTCTCTTGCTCAGTCTCTCTCCCCCTCGAATATCATAATTATTACAAAAGTTTGAAAAGCATATATACATATATTAAATACACACACACACACACACAAATACCAGGTTTGTTATTATTATCATTATATATATATTTTTTTAACAAATTATCCGCCTTGAAAAGCGGAAGTGTGCCGGTCCTCTGGACACTGTCAACTATCGCGCCAACCGTGTCCGGCGGAGTTCAGCTCACTGCGTTGGATTGCAATGGAAGCACGCGCTGCGTCACCAGTGTGCATGGCGTATTTTTTCCCGCCTTATTGTCTCACCTATATAAGACAGGTGAAAGCGGCAGGACATCACGAGTTACAAAACAAGCAAAAATGGCAAGTAGCAACAACGCAGTCAAGGAGGCTGCGCTACTGCAGTAGCGCAGCCCCAGTTACTCCACGAAAAGTTACTTAAGTAGCGAAAGTACTGAATAACTTTCAGTAAGAAAAATGAAATAAATTAGAGAGAGAGAAAGCACCCGGGAGGGAGAGAGAGAGCGAGCGAGAGAAAGGCAGAGAGAGAGAACACCCGGGAGGGAGAGAGAGATATGGCGCCAACATATGCGCCAACAGGTGTCACTAAAGGCCAAGTTAATGCACATTTGGGCATTGTTACTTTTGACTGTAATCCCGTTACTTACCTTACTAATTTACTTACCCTAATCCCGTTACTTACCCCAGGTTACTTGCTATTGACATGAATAAGTAATCCATTACATTACTGGATTACTGATTAAATCATGTGACGAGAGATCCATACCTGTTTTACAATAAAATTCAAAATGGCATATATACACCGCCTCAAGTTGATTGGAATACATTTTGAATGCTCTGCGGCGTTCGTTTGGTAAATATAGGCATAGTAACGTCTAACGAGTAACGTACCACTTTGGAAAAAATGTAACTAGGAGCGGATCACCTGTCAACGTGTTAGATTACAAAGTTGCTCAAAAAGTAATCCGTTAGTAATCCGTTTTATTATAATGGATTACATGTAAATCTGGTAACGAGTACGAATTGCTGACATCTCAGTAAAAAGACGTTTTTTTCACCTTAAATTTTCTTGAGTAAAAGTAGAAAGTAATTTGTGAAAAATGTGCTCTAAAAGTAAAAAAGTGCACACAAAATTTATAATAGAGTAAATGTAATGCGTTACTGCCCATCTCTGAATTTAGTACACCGATCAAGTGTGTCATTTGAGACACAACATCAAATCTCTGCACAACTATGCCCCCGGAAAATGCAAATGTGAAGCGACTCATGGCCAGTGTCCTGGAGAGTGGGGTAAAGCCTAAGATTAAGGATTCAGGGGTGTATACAGGGAAGGGAGCCCAAAATATAATGAGCTAATGAATTATTCATGAGTGCTCAGCTGATTAAACACAAACCAAAAAAATGATAGTGTGATTTAGGGCGTTGCAGAAATGTCCACAAGGAAAAAAGAAAAGCTGTTCCACTGACAGGCAATTCAGCCTAAAGTAAAGTAAAGTAAAAAAAAACCACACACACTACTCTGACCCCTATCAACACCTCGGCTTCCCCGCTAAGTGGAGGCGATTCCATGGTGGCGTTGCCCTGACAACCAGATCACTGGGATTTGTTAACTCACGCTGACCCAGGGGCCATGTCCCTGTCGCAGATCGAGCTGAGCGGCTGCACACTGCGGCTTTGTGGCGTTTCCCTCTTGACCCTGGTATGGGACATGCTAGAGATATAATGCGTGAAATGCTGGGGGCACACTCGTCAGCTGACAGATTTGAAGCATCGGACTTTAATGATGTCCCCGAAAAGCGAGCGTCAGGAATGTAGTGGTTTTACATTCTTTGTGTTAACATGATCATTTTTAAACGGATGGATGGATTTGTCACAGATTTGGTGTGTTAATGCCCTAGGGTAGGTTCATGAACTGATTAGGAGGCTGACACAATTATTGAATCTTTCCGGGATACACCTTTGCATAGGTCTTCTTTCTGGATTTGGGAAATAATGTGAATATTTAAATAAAAAATATCACGTGTGCAACGCAGTAGGTCAGTCTGTGCACACAGTGCACTAAAAAGCGTAAATATGCCATATAGCATAGCAAAACAATCGTTCACATTTTCATAAAAGCACCAAATTTGGTACACTTGTTGACTCCTGTGTTCTTATCAAATCTGGATAGGGAGGCGACATGGAAGATTGAGGCCACATGAAACTCGAAGAACTGATTGATGCCATGATCACCCTGACCACCACGACAGTTGACATCCAAGATAACACAATGCACTGCATTGAACGGTTAGTGGTGCTCCTCTACGACCGCACTAGTCCATACATGGAGAACAACATAGCTAGACAAAAAACTGCTAAGAGGAACTCCACCCAGCTCCCACATATGATGCATTGAAACAGTATGTGAAAAGATCAGTCTTCCAGGTGGTCGTTGTCTGGAAGCAGGTAATGATCCCTCAACCCGTGCTTCCATCACCAACAAGCTGGGTCTGGCAGAAGATGGGTTCTATGAACCACTGTGGATCACACTCCCAAGGCTTCAAAAAGCTGCTTTGAGCGGGTGTCGTGTGGCTGCAAAAAAGGATGTAGATGCCACTAAAAGGCAAAAAGGCTAATCTGCAATGCACTGGACTGTGTGCTTGTGAAGGAGAATGCCAGTGAACATAGACTGAGATTTCAGCCTCATCAGAATGTGCATATGCAAAGAAACAGTGTTTGTGTATACCTCTTAGCAGTTTGTCATTGTCTGGACTATCAGTTCCCTTTTCGAAATGAAGCAATGTTTGTAATCATTGGACTAATTTTACCCCCAAAATGGGTACTTTTCTGCTAAAACTTTGAGGAGAGCTTCCATTTACAAATAAAAGAAAGGCTTGTTTAAAATCAGCTCAGCTCAGAATAGGTGGAATTGCCTTAATGGCCTTCATACTTTTTAGTTTCATGTGTCCCTTTTGTGTGGTACCAATATAATAATATATACAAAATAACAGCATAAAACCCATATTGCTATAGTAGAATGGCAGCCATTTTGTAAAACGGCTGCCATCAGTATCCAAGGCACAATTTTGCGTGCCTCCTTATCTGGAATTGTTCGGAATACTTTATTCTATACGTGTACTGTGTGTGGTGCTTTTATGAAAATGTGAACCATTGGTCTGAAATATATGACTATGCTGCAGGACTAATAATGGTGCGTAGAGTCATGAGTTTGACAGCTTTTCCGCGTGTCTCCTCCCTATTCTTCACCCCTTTCCAGCTAATCCTGAATCAGGCCGGAGCTAGCTCTGTGGTGCAATCGGTTAGACCGCTGCATCCAGCCCCATACAGTCTTGTGCCTGTAGCTTAGTCTCACAGTGCATGCAGCTGTCATGAGATCGCTTCCCCTCACCAACATAAGTATGCTAGCCAGGCCAATGACCAATGCATCGTCCACGCATTGCACATCGCTACGCACTTGCATTGAGTCTGGTAAAACCAGGGTTGGAAAACGTAAAATAAAAAATGTGTCAATCAAATCGTGTTATCCAGTCAAAGCGCACTAAGTGGGACAAGTGGCGTGGAGGCGTGACAACCAAACTCTACCTACGTCTTGCGTAGCCCGTACAAATTCCCTCCACGTTCGCGCTGATTGGTCGATTGATTCCGTACCGACGCCGTGCCTGTTTCTCCCAGACCCAATGCAAGCGTCTAGCGATGCGTGGACGATGCGTTGGTTCTGGGTGGCCCCAGGCTGTAAGTATGCTGCAGGTCTGCTTCCCCAGTCTCTCGTTGCCCTTTACACTAACCCTGTCAATGAAATGGAAAATGCCCCAAAAATGTGAAAATCAAAATGGTCCAAATGGGCCGCAAAAAAAATACATTTTAAAAAAGTATCACAGTATCATCAGGCAGGGTTGCAATCAGGCCTTGAAAACGAAATTATTTTTGAAAAGTTCCGTTCCGAACAGTTCGGGCAGGCCTAGGTTTAACGTTTTTGTTCTGGAACTGTTCCGCCACCAAACTATTGGCTCTGAATAGTTTCGGAACGCAAAAATTGAGTTTGTTCCTAAAGTTCCTTATATTGACCCATTTTTTTTAAAGTTATTTTTTCCGGCGGCAGCGCTGTTTTTCCATCTTTATTGGATAGGATTAGTCGGAAACTGGGTTGAAGAGATCGCGGGTAGTCATTGCAGACAAGTCGACGAGCATAGTCGAACTCGCGACACTGCGGACACTGCGGTAGATGCAGCGCGTCTGGTTGGATGGGTGCACAACCGGAAATACTCTCCCAGACATGTGGATTTCATAATGTTCTGTTTCTGTTCCGGAACAGTTGGAGAAATCTTTTTTTGTTTCTGTTTCCGCTCCTCATATTGTCTCATATTGTCTAATCATTCTGTTTGTTTTCGGTTTCCGTCCTTGAACCGGTTCGGATCCCTGCAATGGTTATTTTTTAAAAGTGCCCAAAAAATAAAAGAAAAAAAAGTGGACACATTCCAGGCAAATGTAATTGTACTTTAAATAAGGGGCCGGTAAGACACCCGCTTCCAGCTCATGTATGGTGCCTGTGACGGTTGAGCGGTCACAAGTATACGATACGCACCCAGATACTAAACATAATTTGAGTGAGTAAGAGACTACATTTACTTTTTTGCAGTCTCATTACTGTAATCTGATTACATGTAGACCATTACTTCCTAAGCCTGCATATAGGTCACTTCGCTAGCCCACGGGATATTCCCACCTCTCTTAATACTCCCCAATGCAGGTTAGTTTCCCCCACCGACATAGTCTACTGCATTTCACCTTCCCCTACTTTCTCCACTGACCCAGTCTATCAATGAAATGGAATGTGGGGCACATACCCAAAAATAACTACATTTGGATGTAAGTGGTTGGTTTATCTGTTTTGACTTCAATTGAAATGTTTTAATAAAAAGGAGCTGGCTCTGTGGCGCACTAGGTTAGACCGCTTCATCCAGCCCCATTCACACCAGCCTGTGGCTTACTCTCAAAACGCACGCAGGTGCAGAAAAAAATGGCGCTTGCAGGCAAAAAGAAAAACTTTCTAAAATTGCTTTAATACATTTTGGTCTTTCATTTATTATAATTTCTTGGTTAACGCTTTGTCTTCCCTGCTCTGGTTTGCTCATACTTTTATTGTTGGGTCTGCTTGCTTCCACGAGAGACTGCTGCAACTTTGCTAAACCCATCAGTGCCTTTGTACTGTCTGTCCTAAATAATTCAGTCATTCATTCCTGCTCTCTTCAAGAGGACCGCTCTCGCACTTGAACATTGCAACGGCAAAATACTTTAGTGTATTGTAGTGTACTGACTGATGACGCAGTGCATTGTGGGAGGTGGTGGGAGTACCGTTACCCACATGTGCTGCAGCACCATCGCCACTGTATGAATGCAAATGGGCTGATCATAGCCTGTTGCTGACTCAATTCCAGACGCATTTGCCCCATGTAACTTCCAGCCTGCGCCTGCATAAGGAACTATTCCATTACAATACCTACCCAATGTCTCATTCTGCTGTGCCGCGCTGTACACCAGATTTTTCCAGCAACAAAGCTACAGAGGCTTTCAGGATGACAATAAACCCTAACTGCAACATCTGGACACCATGAGCTGAACTTTTGGCGTCAGCATTGGACAATTTACTATTTTCTCGTTTGTTATTGTTATGTTACTAATTACTCTGCTTGCTGTTCAACTGAGAAGAAGAACAATAAATGGGTTGTTTCCCAACTTTATCTTGAGAGTTATGTGAGTTTGAATTCATGAATCCAAGTTAACTATAACACATGCGTTTCCACATTGCAAATTCTGGCTATTATTACATTAGATTATTAACAACTATTAAGATGCTGCTTTTCTTTTAATTGTTTAGTATTTTTTTTGGCCACAAGCGCAATTTTTCCATTTTATTTACAGGGTTAATATGAAGAGGGACAAGAGTGCAGGGAAGCAGAACTGCAGCATACTTATTACCTGCGCCGGGCGTAGCCGTGAAGCAGGTTATGTTTTTAGCCGCGTTGGTCTGTTCCCTCGATAACTGAAAAAGTTGTGCAGGGATCTGGATTAAGTTGTTGAAAATGACAAAAGAAAGAAGTGATTACATTTTGGTACCTATAAGTAACATAATCATACTTAATCATCAACTTACAGATAGATCGATGTGCGGTCACGTGACTAGACTTCCAGGTCCAGGGACTGCTGGGAAATGTAGTTGGCATGTTCGCTGGTGGCGTCGATAGCAATCACGCTACTCTACGAACACTTGCATTGATAATGGGTTGCCACACATACTGCTAGCATTAACAGTAATATGTTTTTGTACCACTACGGCGGAGGTTTGCAATCTCTGAGTGCTTCTAGTTTCATATGTTATCGCAGTCAGCAAGTCAATGTAACTGTTAGGTTGGTTGGTTTGGAAAGAGCAAGACACTTTTAAAGTCAAAGCAAATTCATCTACAAATATATGGCCTTAAATTTGAGGTGACCTCAAAAATCTTTTTTTCTGTAATGATTACATAGACCATTTAAAATGGTGGAGCAGTGGGTTAAATACCGCTGCTCCAAGCCAGCCCCATACATAGTCTTGTTGCTGTGGCTTATCAGACTCCCCAGACCTGAACATTACTGAAAATCTGTGGTGTGATTTAAACCGTGCTGATCTGGAGATGTTTTGTAAAGAGGAATGGTTAAAAATAGCTTGAATAATGCTGGCTCTGTGGCGCAGTCGATAAGACACCCACATCCAGCATATGTATCGTGCCTGTGACATAAGTAAAGGCAGCGTCACAAGTTCACCTTCCATCGCCAACACAAGTAATTTCTCACGTCCCACTTTCGCACAAAATGGAAGCTTTCCTCAATGGAAGCTTCAGGACGTGTTTAGAGGCTGTTATTTCTGCAAATACAGGACCTACTAAATTAGTGTGTGTGTGTATTGATAAATGGAATGCATGGTTGAGGGGGCCAGCAGGCGAGGACAGCAGTTGTTGAGGGGGCTAGTGGCTGAGGACAGTGTTTAGGCTCCAGTCAGATGGAACGCAGGCACTCTGCCTTTTCCTCTTGTTTATTGTCGCCATTACTGCGCTGCTGTAGCAGTCTGCGTAATGGTCCTGCCATTCCCCAGTCATCTGGCACATAGCCACGCGGCCATGTCCCTTTTGAAAACACTTATTCTCTTTCTTTTTGGTTAGACAACTGTTGACTTGTTCGCTGCTGAGCTCTGTTGTGTGTGTCAGCCATAAACTGTATATAAATATGGACATCACATTTGCTTCAGCCGGCGTGCCGACTTCCAAGTGTTTTGTAGTCGACTCCGCCCCCGTCGGCAAAGTCAACTACCAAAAAGCCTATGGGATTTACAATAGGAATATACCATTTTTTAGTAGGCCGTTTAACCTATTTAAAGATCTTTTCTATTTGAATTTTTTATGTATATTGTCGGAATAATTATCGGTTAATTGTGTGATGGGTGTCATAATTTCACAAACGCACCAGATTTGGCGTTATACATGTTATACATTTTTTAATACCAATAGTTTGCGGGGGTGGGGGAAGTCGAGGGGGCTTGGCCCTCGGCGGCAGCGCTGGAGTGCTATGCTCACAGAATGCTAATGCTTAGCACAGTGGCACACCTGGAATGCAATGTAAGGTGAGTACATATTTTTAACAGGCTATATTTTTACCCTACATAGTGGTGCTTGTGTAAACTATGCCTAAAATGATGTCAACATATTGCTCCATACTTATTATGACAACCCCAACAAACGCAGCGGGCCGAGCTACTAAGTCTCGTTCAGCCAAAAGCCGGTTAGCAGCCAAGCATGCTGACCAGCTGGGGGGTGAGGCCTAAAGCAGCGGACTCGCTCCCTGGGTCGCCCGATATACGGGTACTTTCTCAGCAATTGCAGAGCCCAGAACACGACTTCCGGCGTATTCAACCCAAAATTTGTTCATCCCAATGGGATGACGTCACATACGCTGCGTCTACTTTATATACAGTCTATGGTGTCAGGAGACACTTTTACCGTTACTGTGTCTCAAAATGGAGCGCTTGTGCACTATTTTTAGTGCTATGGCGTTGTCCAGAGTTGTTGGTTAACCTCCAGTGCACTAAAAGTTGCCTGGATAATGCCCTAAAAATGGTCGGAAACCCAGTGCAAGGCCGATGGACACATTGCACACTAAATGGTCACCATGCTGCCTAGGTAGCAAAATGGAATGATGACAAGGCATCTCAATAATTGAAAGAGCAATGCTTTCTGTGGGATTGGTTTCTTTCAAGGAATCCAAATTGTGAATTCCCAGAATGTCAGTATACAAGTTATGGACCAAACAAAAATTTGGCCATCTTGAAATCAACCATCTTGTAAGTGTTGGCCTCCAAAATCTCATCAGTTCATGAACCTACGCTAGGAGCATTTACCAGAATCCCTCATTTCCACAAGTGTCACCTGGGACTTCCACAGACTTGGGCTAGGTTATGAAATATAGTAAGCTAAGATCCATATGAAACCATTGGAAGATTTTCATGTGTTACGGTTCCTGGTTGGTAGTTATTAAAACTACCATTGAACAAGCAATATAGAACTATGGATGTATGGATGCATGTTAAAGGTGCGTGCTTGGTGGTCCTGGATACAATGCCTACTAGGCATTAAGCCCAAGGAGAGTGTTGTTTGAACTCCAGAAAATGTCAGAGCTAGTGGCAGAACAATGTGAGCATGAATGGAGACTCACAATAATAATTTAGATCAATACAGACAGACCGCATATGCAACTCGATTTGATCGGGCCGATCAGCTAATCTCATATCACACGATGGAATTCGTATGAGTGCATTGCGACTCGAGGCGGCCGCTAACTCGTCGTTGTGTTTAAATCATTGACCAACTGGCTGTTCTCCAAACAATGACGATTGGAGAAGTGTCTACGGAGTTGTTGAGTTGCACATAATGGTGAGATGAGAGCAAAGCACACGTACAGACAGGTGTGGAGAAGATAGCATTTACCATTAACACCTGCCTGTCGGCAGAAACCATAACCGCTAGGTTTTAAGAGGCAGAGTGTTTAACCATTGGATGCTGAAATAGCGAGCTACTCAGCCTCTGGTCCAGATATAATGCAAGCAGGCCGAGTCGAAGACTGCCTGCTGTATAAATAGGGAAGCTACTGGTGCTATTGGTTAGGATTAGCTCTTCCTCATAGCTTCCTGTCCTGAGGTCGACGCCCAATGCCTTACGGGGCAGTAGCGCCCTCTTACCCAAATCCAGGAAAGTGGCACAAGCGCCACAGGTAACATCATGAGCATGAACAAAGACTGGGTGCCAACATAATTACTTCACTTGTGACCTTAATTTGCTTCCTGGCAAAGGTCACAAGTCACATGATATATGACCTCATTTGTAGACTAGTTTAAGTGCCAAAGATTCAACAGAAAGATTACTTTCTTAAAGGGCCATGCATTTTGTAATTGTCATTTGGTGGTATAATGTATGTCAATGATATGCAATCGCCACATTTTGGGGGCATAAATGTATTTCTGTCAGAACCATTTTAGTCAAGAAACACAACAGAAGATTAAGAAGCAGCTCTTTTATTGAATTATCTTGGTGGTATGGCTCTGTTTGGAGGAACTCCCCTATTTCCATGAGTACCATGGGAAAGCACTAATTCAGGGAGAAGCAGCAGTGTAGAGAATTTTCACCCTAGCACGTATTTATTTTGTTTCTTATGATATCAAGTGCTTCCGTTTTTTTTAAAAGTGCTATACAAGTTAAAGTTATTATTATTATTATCCTGCTAGTTATTTAACATTCAAATATCTCACACACACAGACACACGCACACAAACACACACATGGAGGCAGTGCTCAGGTGGCCTCTTCATCCCTTGTCACCAGGGTGAGATTACAGTCAGAGGATGCAGCAACCTATGTGATTAGATGACAAGGGAAGTGTGTGTGGGAGCCTCATCTTATCCTCTCTCTCTGCCATAACGTCTCTCACCTTCTCTCTCCACTCTCTCTATCTGGCATGTCCATCACCCTCTCTCTCTCTTTTATCTCTATCTGCCATAATGCCTCACCCTCTCTCTCTTTTATCTCTATCTGCCCTCTAAGTCTCACCCTCTCTTTCATAATGTCTCTCGCCCACTCTATCTGCCATAATGCCTCACCCTCTCTCTCTCTGCCATAATGTCTCAATCTTTCTCATCTTTCTATCTGCCATAATGTCTCTCACCCTCTCTCCTCTCTATCACCCTCTATTTCTCTCCCTCCCTTGCCACTTTCTCTTCTCTCCCTCTTGCTGGTGGGTGTATCCTGTCCGTGCTATTATAAATCCTTGGGTTGTTCGGGAAGAGTGGCAGCTGCGCATGCGCGCGGCGAGTGTGAATCCCAAAAACGATGCGCTTATTTTGTTAGCGTCCAAAACATTACCCTAACGATAGCCCTAACCTTTAAACCTAACCCCTAAACCTAACCTAAACCTCTAAACCTAACCCCTAAACCTAACCCCTAAACCTAACCTCCAAACCCTAAACCTAACCCCCAAACCTAACCCTACTGTCATGGGTTATTTTGCTAGTATTTGTAAATCACCCAGAGAGGAGACAAAGAGAGGGTTAAAAACCCTTTTATTGATGAACAGAAATATATTTATTTTACTCTATACTATGAGGACCCGTTGGTTTTATCCGTTAGTTTGTTCGTTGGTCAATCGCTCAGCAATCCGCTGAGCTCCGTGTGAGACAGAGTGTTTAGGCTCCAGAGTGCGTGCTCCGCCTTTAGCGTCTCAGCCCCGCCCTCTAGGGGATTTCTTGTACACGGATGGAGGCATAAACACAAGCTCCGGGAGCGCCGTCTGGAATGGATAGGCAAAATTCGTTTGGCTCCGTAGAGTGAGTACAACGAGGGCTTTAGATTAGATCACAGCACACAACAGTGTTTCTTTGGCTCGCATGCCAGATTATTCTTTTACAAAATTAAATTCCCGCCCCTGCTTGGGTGAGTCATAACAGAAGAGCTGTGTTATCAGGTTTCTTTGTTACGGTAAGCTGCAAACATGCTGTTTGTGAGTTCCCCTGCTAAAGTAGAGCATGGTTCCGTGAGAGATTTACAATCCATTTCCCAGATATCGGTGCTGGTGTCATCTTAGGCCAACAGCAGCTGGTAATATTGCATAGGGACTACATTTGTTTATTTGGATACACGGAAACGTGTCCTAAATGTTAACTCCCAGCGCAGATGCTCGGAATAAATAAGAGAGCTGTGTCTTTCTCTCATTCACTCAATCTCTCTCTCAGACACACACACTTACACGCTCTCTCTTACACTCAATTCTCTCTCTCACACACACACACTCTCTCTCTCTCTCTCTCTCTCTCATCTTTGTTATTCTCTTCCAATCCACTTCCTTTCCTTCCATCACTCTATCTTGTTTTTACTTTTTCTTGAATTATCTCGATTCCACTACTCCCTCTTTTCAGTTACTCTCTGCTCTGCCTGTCCTCTCACTACGCTGATTGCAAAATCATTAAACCAATCTTGAGTTATTATTCAAAAAATACTTTCAGGCTGGATCAAAAACCGAGGTTTGCATAGCGATGACTTGGCCATAGATGAACTATATGAAGTATGCAGTTGTTTCTGACTGCATACGCAGTCAGAAACAGATAGATAGAAGCATCAATGAAACCCAAGACAGTTCCTTTCAAGGAATACAAATTGTGATGTCATAGGGGCCTTGTATAGTTTGCTACAAGATTTTTGTCAGCGATCTTGAAAAGTTTCATATGAAACTGTGGAGGTAAAGAAGTTCCGTGTAGAATGGGGGAAGAATGGAAATAGGAACATTTCTGCTGCTTGCTTCAGGACCGGAGTATCACAAGAAGGATGATTTGACCTTGCCCATTGTTTATAAAGACAGTCAGAGCACAAGAACATGATGTCATAATGCACTTGTCATGGGCCAACCCTCTCTCTGATGCAACATTGCTGGCAAATTTGCATCAGCTTTTGACTTGCATAGCCAAATATGGTAAATCTGGTTCTGTCCTGTAGACTCGATAATATGTGTCCACCACTAAACTAAATTTATATAATTTATCTTAAAACCAAACAACTAGTGTGAAAACAAAGCCAAATAAATTTGGGGCAAATCCATCCACCCAGTTAGAATTCATGGAACAAACAATGTGCTCACCTTGAATTCAGCCACCGTGTAAGAGTAAACCTCCAAAATATCATCAGTTCATTAATGTATCCTAGAGCATTAACACACTAAATCTGTGACAAATCCATTTGTCCTTTCAAAAGTTATCGCATTAATATGCTGGTTTTGTGGCGCAGTCGGTAAGACACCTGCACCCAACACTTATGGTGCCTGTGACTTAGTTCACAGACACAGGCAGAGTTCTCCTACCTATCTGTCTATGTCTTCCCCATCTCTCTTAACCCATGTTAATACAAGCAAAACCATTACATCCCCTACGCTCCGCTTTCGGTGACATAATTATTACTTCTCATAGCCACATGCAAATATGTATTGATTTAGTTATTTTTTTGTGCGTAAGCGCTGTTTTTTCATTCTTTATTGAGAGAAATTGTAGTAGGATTAAATCGGAAACTGGGATGAAGAGTCGGGGGGAGACACTGTAGAAAAGCCGGAGTGGGGATTAGAATCTGCATTACTGCTCAACCTATGGTCCAGGGGACGCACCCTATAACCACTCTGCCACCGCGCTCCCTTGCCACATGTAAATATTTGACAATGTTTGATGCTATTTGGAGTCTGGTTAACACTATATTGCACCAAAAAAATACCTCACCTGCATGTGTCTGAAGTTGCAGAGAGGATGCTTGTTTGTTTTTGGTATGTGTGTATGAGTAAAGATAGAATACTGGACCATAGAATGGTTGTCAATGACTTAAATGATGACTTAGTTTCTTCAAAACGTTTGCTAAAACCAAGTGTCTGGATAAATTGTTATTTTTTTCTGTATGTCTCTTTTCTCCATTCACTATGCTGATAGCATAATTATGAAACCAATGTTGAGCTATGATTAAAATAATTGATTTTCAGCTGGGCTCAACTGTGGAAGCTTAAACAGCAATGACGGTCATGGATGAATTATTAAATCTCATAGCGCAATGCAAATATTGACAATCTTTGATTTGATTTGGACTTTTGGCAACACTACTTTGCACTTCGCAATTTCCTGCAGAATCTTGTGAGTATACAGCTATAGACATGCCCCAAAACCCTGGGCGGCGCCATGACACTGCGTATAATCAGAATCAAATTTATTGCAATGGTCAATGATACAAGTGCACAGAATAGGATTTTTTTTTGGTCAACGGTGCCAGACACATAGGATAAACAAGCAAGTAAAACACAAGAAGTAAAAGTAGCAATTATATCGGCAGTTATATCAACAGTATCAAAATAAATATTACAAATGCGGATATACTATTCTGATAGACCCTAACCTCCTGCCGGATGGGAGCAGCGTGAACAGATGGTGACCAGGGTGGGAAGGATCGGCGGCTTTTCACTTTCGGCCGACGCGCCTTTGGCAGTATCTGCCGATGAGACGTATTCGAAAGGAAAGAGCCGACCTGCTAAATTACTGCGTCTTGTCACTAAATACTGGTTATTTAGCAGGGTTAAAATCAGTATGAACAAAGATGTCTTAACAACGGGATAACATTGAATGCGTTCAGCATTACTGCTGAGTTTTTGAAGCGCAAGTGCACCAACAGTGGCCGCAGAAATAGAATTCCACGCGTATCAATTTTGGTCTTATAATAGTGTAGGGCTGATACACACCGACACACACACATACTGTCGAGTTGCCATGCATAGAGGCACCAAGCCCCGAATTAACCCTCTAATTCCCAGGCCTGGAACAGGCTTTCTTTTAGGTGATTTACCATGTGCCAAATAACCATGGATAAAGCCTATGAAACAAAATAATTGCTATACACATTTTGGCTCCCTTTTTTCAAACTAGCATAGTTATCATCCAAAAACCTCGTAGAAAGTTTTAGAATTAAACACGAGACATAAAAAAACATGAAAGAAAAAAGACCCCATTTTTTCCATGTGAATCTTATTAAATCCGGTGTAGATTCTAAAGTTTTGAAGTTTTTATATGATAGTTCGGTCTACATTCAAGTGGGGAAGACAAAAAAAATCATATATATATATATATATATATAATCTTGGTTTTTAATGATTAATAACGTTTTTCAGCATTTTCACGTCATTCTTCATTTAATTTTTTAACCTAATTAAACATTCTTCTAAAATGATATTTAAAAAAAATGGTAACACTTTAGAATAACAGGCCCTTATTCATGCTGATTGCATTCATAACACTTACTAAAAATGTAACACTGTCTCACTCTGAACAGGTCTGGCTTAGAACTGGTGCTAGGCCCAGGACCCACATCTGCAGTTCCACACAAAGCGCACGTGGGAATCTTTCTAGGTCAGTTGTGAGCAACTGACCTGGCCGAGTTCCCTCCCCTTGACACTCGACCTGGGTCCCAACAACCCACGCAACAACCACTTACTCAACCTGTTCCCCATCAATACAGGCACATGCTGCCCCTAGGCAACCAGAGGTGTCCAGCCCTGATGTGCTGCTTGTTGGGACCTCCATGGTCCGGCATGTCGCAGTCCGGGCTGGGCGGACTTTTTGTCATCCTGGAGCCTGCGTAATGGAGGTTACTTCCTCTGCTCTTCAACAATGTATGCACTCTTCTGCCTCCACTGTGGTCATTCAGGCAAGCACGAACAACATTAAAGACCGTCAGTCAGAAGTGCTCAAGAAGGACTTCGCCACCTCGATTGACACGGGGAAGCGGCTTGTCATCTCAGGCCCGATCCCAGCACCACGGTTTGGCGACGTACCCTTCAGTCGCCTCTACCAGCTGCACCTGTGGTTGAAGGGATACTGCCTGACCAAAGGTGTCCCTTTTGTTGATAACTTTACCACCTTCCTGAATAGGCCACAGCTCTTTAAATGAGACCGCCTCCACCCCAACGAGCAAGGGTCCAGGCTCCTGTCCCTCAACATCGGTCTGACCGTTCACTCCAGTGCCAAAGCTTCAGACTGACTACTAGGAACAAAGCCTGCCCATCAGGTATTGTACTTACCTACATCCTCAAACACTGTCACTAACACACACACAGAAGGGCAGATCACCCATCAGATCAGCACCATTGTCTCACGGATATGGATGCAACCAAGGACTCTTCTTCCTTGGCCAAGGTGTCTTTCCACCATCCCTGTGCACATGTCCAGACGCCGGACACTGGAATCAAGGTAGCCCCTCTGAATGTGCGCTCTCTTCTAAACAAATATTTTATTATCAACAAAGTGATCTTGGATAAGAACCTGGACTGCATGCTTCTCACTGAGACATGGCTTGGTGTGGAGGCAAATGCTGTCCTCGACTCCTCGCTGAGGCATCTCCTCCAAATTTCAACTTCTTGTATTCTACTAGGGAGGGGAATAGAGGAGGTGGAACTGCCTCAATCACAAAAAGTGACCTGTCCACTAATGAAGTACCTTTTAACAAGTAGCAGTCATTTAAATACCATGCCTTTGTTTTCAGCAGCCCTGCCATACTCTGCATAGCAGTCTATAGACCCCTCAAACGCTCTTCCACTTTTACCAGTGAATTCTCTGAGCTGCTCTCAATAGTTCATAGCACTCACGAGAGAATTCTAATAGCTGGCAATTTTAACTTGCACCTCGATTCCCCCTCGGACTCAGTATCTAGAGACTTTATAAACATCCTACACTGTTTGGACTTTAAACAGCACGTGATGCAGCCAACCCATACTGGTGGTCGCACCTTGGATCTGGTAATTACGTACGGCCTGCTTGTGGACGTACCCTGCGTTGTGGATTTGGCTGTGTCTGACCACGCATGTATATTCTTTATATTGCCGGCTTCAATATACTAGACCCGCCGCTGGGAACAGTAATAAAACGCTACCTAAACTCTGATGCGGCTGCAAAGTTTATCAACGTAATCGGGAACACCCCGGCAGAGACACTACCTGCACCCTGCGACTATATGTTCAATAACTTTAACACCAAACTAAAAACGACACTAGACATGGTTGCCCTGCTCCGCAACAACACAATCAAAACAAAACTGACTCCCCCATGGAGAAATGAAGAAACCAAAAAATTGAAGCGACTCTGTAGATGCGCGGAGAGGAGATGGAGGAAGACTAAGTTAACTGCTCATTATGAACACCTCTGTGAACAACTCAAAATCTATAACAATGCTATCAAACAACAAAGAACATTACACTTTCAAAAGCTCATTGATTGATCACAAGAATGATCCTACATTTCTCTTTGCTACAATAGATCGCCTAACCAATGCACAATCTAATAAACCCATATCTAAAGCAACTGACACTCTGTGTCAGGACTTTGCAGACCATTTTCGAGGCAAAATCGAAGACATCCGATCCAAACTGTTAGTCTACCAAACTCCGCCGGCCAATATGTCTGAACCCTCATTGATGCCAGTAAAAACACTGGAAAGTTTCGCTCTGACTGACCCGAGGACACTTAACTGAGTCTTCTCCCAATTAAAGCCCACAACCTGCTTGTTAGACCCTATTCCCACTCACTTCTTTAAACAATTCTATGATTTCTTTGAGGATCAACTACTGTATATGGTAAACTGTTCTCTTCAAATGGGTGTCTTCCCCACCTCCTTTAAAACAGCAGTGGTGAAACCCATTCTGAAGAAGCCCAAATTAGATGCCAGCATACTCAATAATTACCGACCAGTATCCAACCTACCCTTTCTAAGTAAGCTCCTAGAAAAACTTGTCCTCAACCAAGTGAATACTTTCCTAAATAAAAACAATACATTTGAGAGGCAGCAATCTGGTTTTAGATCGAACCACAGTACGGCCCTCCTTAAGATTCTATCTGACATTAGGGGGAACTTTGATAATCGAAAATCCACGGTCCTGGTTCTGCTTGACCTAACAGCTGCATTTGACACAGTGGATCACCACATTCGATTAAATAGACTGAAGCATCTGGTCGGCCTCTCTGGTACAGTCTTGCAATGGTTCACCTCATACCTCACAAATCGTTCGTTCTTTGTAAGCATGGATCCATGTTCCTCAAAAACGCATGAGATAAAATGTGGGG
>OMKY01247007.1:0-11054 GCA_900302395.1 Bregmaceros cantori | reverse complement strand
GGGGGAGCTTTTCATTCTTTGTTGAGAGAGTGACAGGATTAAATCGGAAACTGGGATGAAGAGTCAGGGGGAGATTTAGAGATTAGAACCCACAGCACTGCTCGGCCTGCGGCCTTTGGGACACGTTCTCTAACCACTCTGCCACCACGTGCAGAGTGATCCCCCCCCTCAAGGGATTTTTTTTCTGCCATCAGCACTAGAGGTGGGGAAAAAAATTCAGATTCTTAGATTAATCGTGATTTGGCCGTGGCCGAGCCGATGAATCGATTGAAAGATCCAGAATCGATTATTTAAATATGGCAAACGAAACTGAGCTAATATTGCAGGACGCGTCGTATGTAACGGAGTGGGCTGCGCTCTGATGCAGTCAGCATGTGTGAACGGCTCATAGGGGAACGCTAACACCATGCTAACAAAATTAGCACGGATGCAAGCGAACCAACTTCGCTGTGTCTACCCGACCCACTCCTAGGGCTGTGCGATTTTGCAAAAAAATTAAATCCCGATTTGTGTCTTTGAAATCTCGATTTTCCATTTGTTTCCGATTTCTTAAAAAAAAAAAAAAAGGACAAAATATATGGATTCAAAATTCATATTTCAAACTTTACAAAGGGTGTCCATTTTTGGAGTTAAATTGAGACACCTCACCCTTTGGCTTAAGATTAATACAATTATCAATTTATGTACATTTTATTCACCCATATAACTTGAAAACAGACCAGTAAAATCATTATTATCAATGTTAAAAAGGGAAAATGATTTGACGATTTCACTTTTTCAAAAATGTTCTGAACAAAATAATCCGATTTCGATTTCAAATCGATTTTTTTGCACAGCCCTAATGTATTGTCATTAATATGTATTAATAATCTAACACCCAATGTGTTTGTGCTTTCTTCCAGATCTAAACTTGACCTAGCATCTATGACGTCATCACAAGTTCAAACGTAGCGTTTCCAGAAGGTCTTTTTTTTTGTTTTGTTTTTTAGTTTCTTGTTGTGTCCGCACTAAAAGCACCTCACTGAAAACTGGTTGCGTGCAATAACGGATGTTATCCATCACTTTAGTCCGGTCAGTGGACCCACTGGAACCTCCGTGGTGGAACCTCCGTGGTGGAACCTCCGTGGTGGAACCTCCGTGGAATCACTTGATTTTGGAGGGATTCGCACTGTTGAGATTTTTAGATTTAAAAGGAGAGTTGGTTTAGTTTTTTGTAACTGAGATTGCTAAATTCAACAATTACTTGAAATATTAACAGCAGGGCCATACTGGTATTTGTGGAACTCTACCAAGTGGAGCCAAGTGCCGTTCATCAGGATTTATGGAGCACTGCTCAGTAATGTCCATTATGTAATAGATTATTTATGCTACATATTGATATTATTTTTTAATCAAACATCATGTGTCATAATGTCCTGATTGGCCATGCTAACTTCATGTGACCATGCTAATGTCATGTGTCTCTGCTACAACCAGCGAGAGGATGGACATTAACTCATTCACTGCCAAATCTTTGGGTTTTATTGCCAAGAAAAATAGACTGGGTGCAGTACCTCTATCCAGAGGAAGCCATACGCCGCTTGTGGGGCCATATAAAGGGAGCGCGTAGCGGTGGCGGATACCGCCACCTAGCGGCCACTGTCAAAATGTGAGAAATCAAAGGTTTTTAGTGATACCCACCCATGTTCTGGAGGCTACAACTAAATAATGGAAACGGGAGGAAGCAAGTATTTTTTTCATGATAAAGTCTGAAGTTTACTTTGGTACATGTTTTGTTGACAAGGATACAGAACTTAATTTACTTGGTCTTGACAAAACACATGTTGAAAAAACCCTGGGACTGAGACTGGATGAGTTAATACTTTTAAGATTGTTGAATTTATCCAAAGGACATGTCACTTCTCCTTTCATCATGTCCACTAGAAACAGCCATCAATTTGGCTCTGTTCCAATCTGCGTACATCACGAAGTGCGCTCCAATTTGTGCACTACACGCTACACAAGTAGTGCACAATTTCCCTGCAGAGAAGAGCTGTTCCAAATCGGAGACTCTGTGGCAAACTTAGCGGAAATAGCGGCCGCGTCACGTCGTCTCACACTTCAATTGTGATTCATAGTTGACTATGAAATGTTGAAGCCGTCGCAACAGTGCCCGCCAACCACCGCTGTGTCTTTGGTCGGCATTGTTTGTTTTGTAACCATTTGCCGGTGTGGCCCCGCCCCTTCTACGTAGCCAAAATGTGCACGAAGTGTCCGTCGTCGCGCACGTGCGGAGTGCAGCCTCCGGGTACTTATGGCCAGGGCTTTGAATCAATCATTTTTCCCAATTGGTTCTTTCCGAACAGAAACTGAATGATAACGTTTCCAGTTATGAGTTCCAACAATACATTGACTTTCCCGAACCAGTTACAACAAAAAAATTGTTGCGGGAACGGTTATGGTGTTTCTATTGAAGTCGACGCTCGTCGAGGAACGAAATGAAACCGGTATTAACCATTTACCATTATTTTCAAGTGTTCCTGTTGCAGAACATGGAAAAACGATAGCGTTTCCGGTTTTGTTTCTGTTCCCTGGAAAATACAAAAAGTTCCCGGTTTTCGTTTTCTTTGAACCGGTTCAAAGCCCTACTTGGGGCGCACTTCATTTTGCCACTTTTGAATTGGAAGGGCACTATGCACTCAGTGTTGAAGTGCACTACTTGGAACAGACAATTTGTGTGGAGTGTTCTAATCATGAAACTCTGTTGACCAATGTTGTGCCAAGAACTCCTCCTAAAGGTGACTGTGTTGTGTTCTCAATTTTTCTTTTTGGACTAAAGTGGCCATTGTGTGATATCTGTTACGGTTAAGAATGCACAGAAAAGTCTGTTGTTTATGTGAATGTATTATATATTTATTTGGTGTTGTGTTCCTTGGGAGGGAGGGTTCGATGAAGCATACTTGAAATTATAGCTGCAACCAGTTAATCGATTATCAGAATAATCAACTCATTTGATATTCGATTAATCGGCAGCGATTAATCGTTTCCTTGTTTGGCCCGTTCTCCGCTCAAACGTGTTGAAGAGATGTTGTTCACAAAGAAAGAAAATGAACAATGTTCACTGTTAGGCACTTTTAGGACTCATTGACTGTGTCCGAATTCGTTCCCTATCCCCTACTCCCTATCCCCCATATAGTGCACTCACTTATAGTGCACTCAACAGCAACTGCCGAGATTTCGGACCCTAGAGTCGGCGCCATTGAAAATTATTATGAATTATAATTATAAAAAATATAATTATAAAATTCAAAACTCATCACAAAAAGTCAAAAGTACTTACATTTATAACTATTTGCCGTGGTCGGTCGCTATTTACTCCCGCCGCGGCATTTTTTTTAAAAGTTTAGGTCATTTTAAAAACGTCTCGCAATGCATTGTGGGTTATATTGCTCCGTCTAGGGTACGTCCGATGCTCACTACATTTCGCGGTGCATTGTGGGATACTTTCAGTGCATCTAGGGCACATGGAGAATTCGGACACCCCTACAAAATGGCGTGCGCCCCATATAGTGCACTATATGGGGGTTAGGGAGCGATTTCGGACACAGCCATTGTATCCTGGTGCAAAATGATCTCCACATGTAGGGTTTCTTTCAAATAAACCTCTTTGTGATGTGTCCCGCATCCTACGCCCCATGAGGATGATCACAGCCAAGATGGCGCTGGGGATAAAAAAATAATAAAATTATAGTAAACTAATAACGTTTCATTATCACAATTAACATCGATAATCTTTCTGATTTTAAACGGAAAAAATAAAGCGACTAATAGATACAGTTCATCAAGTTAACTTTGTCAGTCCCAGCTCGATCAGTCCCCATGCATTTAGACTTGAAAATTATTTTAAAGTGTGCCATGGAGAATTTGAGCCTGTAGGTAACTCGGAAATGTCTTGCAAGCCAAATCACTGTCATCGCATGTGTTTTTTTACTTGGTGATTTCAACGGAAACCTTCAATAAATGAAGTGAGCAACTCTTTTAAACCAAATGAACTTTGAATTAAACAGTCTTGGACTGGCCCCATGTGTTCATCTGTTCGTCCTGTTCCTTTTCAGACCACGGTCTGTGACACACGTTTGAAACTGTATTTAAATCTCTTGTCATGTCGCTTCGGGCTGCCACTAATCGATTTATGAATCTGCAATTATTCACAGTTGTTTTAGGCAGTTTAGTGCCTGTTAATTTCTGAAAATGTAAAAAACCATGGATATGAAGAAAACCTTAAATATATTATATGACTTTGTGTCACAGTAAGTTGCCCATTCGGGCTGTTTTTCCAAGCTTTATTTATTAGGGTTAGTGGAAACAGGTGAAGATGGGGGGTGGACATGCGGGAAATACGTCGGTGGTGGGATTCGAACCACCGACTCACCGCGCCATTCAGGTATATGCATGCTTTCCAGTGCACTGCCTAACTGACTGAGCTACTGGGCAGCACACCACGATTATTCTTAAGTCGATTAGTTACTGATCTATTGAAACGAATCAACTAATCTGTTGGATAATTCTTCCTTTAAACATACCCCAAATTCTCACAGCAAGCTACAATTAGGAGAAACGAATGCTGTCAACTTGAAATCTAGTCAGCTTTGGCTCTTTTTCAACAATACATTTACAAATGTTTTAACTTCCTCTGACACAGACTCATTAGATGTAATTTTTAACTTTTCGGAAATTGTGAATGATTATCAAATTTGTGTGGATAAATGGGGGGTCAGCAAAAAAACTCCCGACAGTAACGATTCAATGATTTGCTGATTATGATTATTAGATTACTTGTCGGATTAATTGTATCATCGATTAGTCACCGATTAATCGTTGCAACCCTAGTAACTTGATTATTGTTCATATTTTGGTTAAACAAATTTGACGTTTTCTTTTTTTTTTTACGGAAAAGCATCCAACTGAGAAAGTGACTAATAATCGGCAACTAATGGACTGTTATTGGTTATTTATAGCCCCATATGACACAATGTATACGTTGTAACGTCAATGTTGTGAAAGGTGCTGAGACTGGCTCCGTCCGCCTTTCTATTCTGTTGACCTCAAACTGGAGTGAAGCCACTTTTGAAGAAATACACACTCAATTTATAGACGAGTTTACACACCAAAATGAGAACGCTGCCTTTTTGTTCCGCCCTTTGTTAACACACTTCCTGTGTAAAGTCATCGTAGTGGACTGAAGTGGCTGAATTTGTCACAAAACGCACAATCGTTAAAAATCCACTTACTGCAGCTCGTTCTGTGACCGATTTCCCATTATCCACCCCGCTTCGCTCACCATTTTGCATAAATATTGATGAAATACAAGCACGACTTCAAGTCACCGATGTGGTCACATGTTCTTCTGGACCATTGTCCGACATAAATCCGCCACAGATCAGTGAATGGAACGGGTTGCGTAGATTATTCGTCGTTTGTGGGGCACACCGAAGTCCTACTGGACCTGCCTGCCGAACTCGTCTATGGTGTCTTGTGAGCCCATCAACGCCTGAATGAATGACACCACACGATTTTTCGAGATTATATTGTGACTCTTCAAAGAAAGCAGTGTGCATTGTGTCAAGTGCATTACAGATACTGATGTAAAGTGGCCTTATGTGCAAACCCAGATAGCAAAATGTTCTTGGAAGTGTTGAAATGCGGTCGCAAAGCAGCATTATATATATATATTTAAAAATCCATAATTTGCAGTGCTTAGCGATGCTTTTGTCTTGACACTCTTATTTGACCGCCTTTTGCTATTTGGGGAACTAGCAATGTTTCTTGATGAATTCAAATGACCATTAAAAACATTCAAATAATTTTGTGAGCGTTGAAATGTTTCCAATATCTGTTACTTCGATTTTATTCATCAACAATGATTTCAAGTGTATTTTTATCTGCTGAGTATTTTATACACAAACACACGCAACAAAGAAGGTCAGAAATGGAATCTAACCAATAGATGAGTGTCTAAAAATGACATCAATCTTCTAATGTCTTGTTCAGGACATCACTCAGACAATCACTGTACTCTCCTATGGACAAGTTCACGCGTCCATCTTATGCCCCTAATGGAACACTTCCTATGTCTGTATAGCATTCTGTGTTCATCATGCATCAGAGAAGAGCAGGGCTTGAAAACAAAATTATTTTTCAAACGTTCCGTTCTGAACGGTTCAGGCAGGCCTATCTTTAACGTTTTTGTTCTCGGAACCGTTCCGCCACCAAAATATCGGTCCTGAACCGGTTCGGAACGCAAACATTTCGTTCGTTCTTAAAGTTCCTAATTTTGTGAAATATTACATTTTTTATATAGTTCATACAAAATATATTTGGTGGACTTTCAAACTTCAGTGCAACTGTATTAACGTGAGAACCGGGTTTAAAACACCTTTACATTCACTTCCTCGTCTGTCCACAAGATGGAGCCCCAGATACATGGGGCTTGATGACTGACAGTGAAAGTGGATGGAAATAGATAGAAACTGGAAATAGAACAGAAAAAATATTTTTAACCGGTTTTGTGGATTTCATAATGTTCCGTTTCTGTCCTGGAACAGTTGAAGAAATCTTTTTACGTTTCCGTTTCAGCTCCTTGTAAAATTCAGTAAATTTCCGTTCGTTTTCGGTTTTCGTTTCCGCTCCTTGAACCGGTTCAGAGCACTGGTGTAAACATCATCATCATCATCACTCCCCCCGGCTGACCGTTGGGGCGCCACTGAAGACAACCAGCTCTCTCCAATTATCTCGCTACAGAAGGCAGGGGGCTCCGAAGCACAGATATGGTGCAGTGGTTCTCAAACTTTTCATACCAAGTACCATGAGCAAGTCCGTTCAAGTCCCAAGTCTCACGTCTGGTTGGGCAAGTCAAGTCAAGTCCCAAGTCAATTCATAATTAACACGCTGTCATTTTAGCTCCAGAATCTGATTTTAATAAAGTAGCAAACAAAGCAAACAATGCTATTATAAAAGCAAAACTGTTGCTTGCTTTCGCACCAGATAAAATCTAGTTTTTACAATGTTGGGGTTTTGACGCAATTCTGATCTCTCTGTCTCTCTCCTGCCTTCTTTCCAAGTGCATCCTATAGTCTTGTATGTGGAAAAAAGGTTTGACAATACAGCATGGAGTGAGAGTGTTCCTTATAGTCAGTTCCGTCCTTTATAGTGCATTAAATGTTCCTTAATCCTAAACGCAGACTGAACTTTGAACATGAATCTAAAGAGGAATCTAAATTGAATATAATCAAACCAGCTGATCTGATGGGAAGATGTGTGTCGTCTGTGTTTGCGTTGTGTGCGTGTCTTGTGGTTTTGTGTTGTTGTCGTTTGGTGTGCAGGTGTTTGCTAGTTTTTCGAATGTGTGTCTGTCTCTCGTACGCTGCGTGTGTGCGCGCCCACGCGAGTGTTTTTTGCTCGCATGTCGGTATGTTTGTGTTGTGCGGGGTGAGCCGATGTGTCAGTTCAATCTGCCGCCGGCCGTTGACAGCGGTGATTAACGGGCTAAAGTCGACAGCTAATCGTGATGCATTTAGGTCGATTTCACGTCCGCGGTGACGGCCGTGGCGTCTATTCATAGCCCCAATCAGCGCGGCGTACTCGCTGGTTTTAATGAGCCCTGAGCTCACCAGCCCTCGTTAAAAATTTGGGCGTGGGATCAGTCCGGAGGTGTTCGGCAGAGCCCGCGCGGGATAACGTTCTCCAGAGATCGATTCTGTGATCTGAAGAAAACCGTTATTACGTTGCATGTTATCATTAATTTGAAACGTGGAAGATTTGTGAAATGCATTCAGCCGTACAGTCTTCTCAGGCACAGCCCCCCATCTCCCTGCCCATAGAAGAGAAACACACAGTTATTCAACCTTCAAATATAATCTTAAAAAATGGTTAAAGGAGACCCAGACCTGCAACCACTGATCTCATTCATTCCATCACCTCAGCATCTTGTGTTTGTGTCTTTTCATTTTATTTGTCACTGTTTTAGTTTTAGTAATTCATGTATTTACGTTTTTACTGAGTTCACCTCTTTTTGACCTGCCCAGGGACTACAGATGAAAATTAGCCATTGGCTAACTCTGGCCCATTTACACAACCTTGTCCCTGTTCTAAATAAACAAATAAATCAAATAAATATTTGGCGTCTGTGATGATATAGTTGACGTTTGACTTTTTAGACTTTGGCCCTCGGAAAGGGCGCTTGTACAACACAATTCTAGACTGGCACCAAGACCAAATGCATCGTCCAGGCATGGCTTGAACGTGCGTTTGGGTCTGGAGTCGATGGGATCGAAAAGGGGTGTGGTAAGGGGGAGGAGCCTTTTTTTAAAATAATAATAAAATGTTATCCAATCACAGCACAGTAGGCGTGACAAGTGACTTGAGTAGGAAGCATCTCGTCTTGCAGAGAGCCCGACTCACAACGAGGCTTTGACTGTTTGGCAGAGATGGCAAGTAATGAAGTACAAATACTTAGGTACAAATACAAAGCACTGTACTTAAGTAACATTTTCAAGTATGTGTTCTTTTAGAAGTACTTTTTTCTGTCATTGCTTTTTACTTGTACTGAGTAAATTTTTAGCAAGAATATCTGTGCTTCTACTCCTTACTTTTACCAAAACAGGCTCGTTACTTTTTCTCTCTTTTTAGCACATTGACAGGGTAGAAGATGTATAATATGAGTCAGTATGGGGCGCTGATGCACGGAGTACAATCCCAGTTAGTAAGTGATATTCATTTAGTCCATAGTTTATAACATTGACAAACTAACATTGAAAAAACATACAATTTTATTTAATAATGTATTTTACTCTTACTCAAGAGCTCACTTGGTAGAGGGCAGGGCTTGAAAACAAAATTGTTGAAAAAATGTTCCGTTCCCAACGGTTCGAGCAGGCCTATGTTTAACGTTTTCATTCTCGGAGCGGTTGCGCCACCAAAAAAAGTGGTCCTGAACCGGTTCGGAACGCAAAAATTCTGTTCGTTCTTAAAGTTCCTTATATTGTGCAATGTTAAATTTAGATATAGTTTATAGAGAATATATTTGGTGGACTTCAGTACAACTGTATTAACATGAAAACCGTGTTTAAAACGACATTACATTCACTTCTTCGTCTGTCCACAAGATGGCGCCCCAGGAGCTTGGGGCTTAACGACTGAAAGTGGACGAAAATAGTCTCCCAGACATAGTATATGTTAAAATACATAGAGAACAGAAAAAAAATGTTTTTAACCGGTTTTGTGGATTTCATAATGTTCCGTTTCTGTTCCGGAACAGTTGAAGAAATCTTTTTTCCGTTTCCGTTTCTGCTCCTCATAAAATTCTGCAAAATTCTGTTTGTTTTCGGTTTTCGTTTTCGTTCCCTGAACTGGTTTGGAGCCCTGTGGCGAGTGGCTTACATTAAAGTTGCACCCATTGGTGTATGGATCTGTGATTAAGAGGTAACTGTAAAGTTGAGTACCACATATTGGCAGAAAACTGTTGTAGCAGAATGAATGAATGAATGAATGAATGAATTTTATTTCAGGACAGACAGTACAGAGCCATTAAACATTTCAGCATAAGATATGCGACATGAGAAGATGGTTGTACAAAACGGGCTTAGCAGAGTTGCTATATTTCACCCGGCTGTCCGTGAGTGGAGTTTGCAAACTCCGGGAGGGACCTGAACCAAGTTAAAAACAAGTAGAAACAGGTTAAGACAAGTTAAAACAAGTTGAACCAGTTTTACAACTCGATTCTAGCTAATGTGCACCACCTTTTTCAGAGGCGTTGTTCTGTTTAGTTAGTCTGTTTGTAAGTCCTGACCGTTCGTAATTGTTGTTGCGGCATTGTTTGGGTTTTCTCTGTCTGCTTCTTTTACCCTCTACTATACCACTAAGCACCTTTTTTGAGTTATTTCGTTTTCTTTGTGAGCTGTGATTTTTGTGATTTGTCATCCATCGCAGAGGATGGAAGCTTCAAAAAAGGCGCACATTCGGGCAATCCTCACCATCGTGGTGCTTTTCCTAATTGCATTCCAGCCGAGTGGTATTTTTTCAACTAGGCCGAGATCAAGACTGACTGAAAGTCTTGATCTCCTTTTTCTTCTTTCTTCTCTTCTTTCCAGTCCTCCGTTAAAGGAGTTCTGTAAACAACCCCAAATTACTGTCCTTAACGCTTGCGAAATCAAGGTTGAAAGGTAGTTGGGTAAATAGCTGCTATATTCCTTAAATCTAATTCTACAAACGTAATCACTTTTGTGAGGCGCTTGAGGCAGCTTCGGCTGTGATTTTGAAGCTACATAAAAATCTGTTGAGTTATTCTATTTGCAGTTCCCGCAGTACTTTTCCCCAACCAAGATCATGAATATGCTTTCGTTCCCTTGTGATCCATGTGGTGTCCTATCCTCCCGTCCTCCTGCTGGTAGCTGGCTAGTAGAGCAGGTAGGAGAAGAGCTGCAGGGTCTTTTTCCAGGACCTCTAATATTGATGGTGGTCGACATCTTATCAGACCCAGGGAGGCCCGGGTGTAACCCCGCGCCCTGGAGGAGTCAGCCATGAAGACACCCACTCATCATACGCTAACAAACTGCTCTCTCTCTCTCTCTCTCTCTCTCTCTCTCTACCTCTCTCTACCTCTCTCTCTCTACCTCTCTCTTTCTCTCTCTCTACCTCTCTCTCTACCTCTCTCTTTCTCTCTCTCTACCTCACTCTCTCCCTCTCTCGCTACATCTCTCTCTCCCTCTCTCTCTCTACCTCTCTCTTTCTCTCTCTCTGTCTCCCCTCTACTTCTCTTTCGCTCTCCCTCTCTCACTCTCTCTCCCTCTCGCTACCTCCCTCTCTCCCTCTACCTCTATCTCTCTCTCTTGCTACCTCTCTCTCTCCCCCTCTCCCCCTCTCCCCCTCTCTCCCTCTACTCTCTCTCTCTCTCCCTCTCCCTCTCTCTCTCTCTCCCTCTCCCTCTCTCTCTCCCCCTCTCCCCCTCTCTCCCTCTACCTCTCTTGCTACCTCTCTCTCTCTCCCCCTCTCTCCCTCTACCTCTCTCTATCTCTCTC
>OMKY01246974.1:0-10091 GCA_900302395.1 Bregmaceros cantori | reverse complement strand
CAATGTCCTCCTTCACTAATTCTCCGCCGCAGGACGGATGGTAGTCGCCGTCAGAAACAGTGTATATATTCAAAGTACTTGCCGTTTTCTAGATGATCAGTTGTCCCGCCGGTGGTTCGCCTATGTCCTCTCGTTTCAGTTGTCCGCCGCCGGGCGCTGGTCTTCCGTCGGTAGCTTCTGTATGTACTTCTCGGCATCTCCGTGTGTTATGAAGAAGCGGTGTGATTTGTCTCCCTCGGTGATACGTAGACGGTGCCGCGTAGTGTAGGAAAAAGTCCCAGTTGAAAAAGTTTCTTCATTACCGGGGTGAATGCGGCCCGCGCGACGCCGTCTCAGCAGAATATTCCTGAAAGATTAGGATTGAAGCGCCGTTGTATCGGAGGTTTCCTCTCTTGCTCCGGGCCTCCGGATGATCGTTTCTTTGGTGCGATATGAGGCAAACTTAATGATGAGCGGCCTCGGTGTTACGCCTTGGCGCCGCGCCGGCCCCACTCGGAACGCCGCCTCCAGGTCAGGCGGCGCTGGTAGCGTGTCCGGGCCCAGTAACTTCATCAGGAGTTTCGACACAAATTCCGTAGGTCGGGGGCCCTCCACTCCTTCGGGAAGTCCAATCATGCGTGCATCCAACTCTTTGTGTAGTCCCTTAGGTCCATTATTGCGCGTGAAGTCTCAAGTCGCGTCTTCTCGCATTCCGCCATGTGTGCGTCGGCCTTCTCCATGCGGTCGCTGGTTTCGTTAGCCATCTCTTCCAGGGAGCTGACCCTATTAGCCATATCTTTTATTTCTCCCCTTAATCCGTCGATTCCATTTTTCAAGTCCATAATTTGCTTCGATGTCTCACTCGCCGCTTCTGTAACCGTGGCTGTGATGTGTTTCGTCCAGTCGCCCATCTGTTTTGTCAGGTCCGCCACCTGCGTTGTGAGGGCCTCCATATCCCTCCGCTCCTCCGGCGTGGTCTTCGTTAGCTTGTTGGCTTCGGGGTTATCGGTGATGTCTGGAATCCTGTGACTTTGCCGGGTCTTCCGCGGCATAACCGCCCGCACGTCCCCTCCAAATGTATGTGGGGTGTCCACCAAGCACTACTCCGTATACAAAATTGTCATAAAATGGGTTAGATATCGTCGTTTTGACTCGGGAGTCGGGAGCACTGTGAAAACGTGTCCGTCTACATTGCTAGCGGAACCGGAAGCCTTATTCTCAATCTTGGGCCTAGATTGAGGTTTAATTGGCCTGCACCTAAATAAAAATGTACAGGAATTAGACTGTGCCTCACTAGCCCAGGCCACAAACAATCATGAATATACAGTTATCCACCGCCATAACGTTTTTTAAATATATAATTTTTTCATATTATTCATTGTATGTTGCAAAAAAAAGGCTCACAGGGCAAATGCCCGGTGTGCCCTACTGCCAGCCCAGCACTGAGCTCAATGTAAAAGGTTTGAGTCAAAATCTCTTTATTTATGGTGATTTCTTTAAAACATACGCCTTCCTTTCAGCTTTATTCAGGATATGCTGGAAAGAAGGGCGGGGAGACATTGCGCAAGCTGTCAGTGTCAATCTTAATGGAGAGAGATTCTGCAGCTAAGTACTACTATTGAACTATTTAGAACCGCATGGTTAGGGGTCACCTGAAATAATACCAAACGTGTCTTTATGCAGCCTGGATGAGCTTCAGACACTTTGTTATCATAAAGTCTGTGATGTCATAATGGCAACCATGCAATGCAGAATTTTAATGATAATACATACAACACAACATAACACATTTCATATACCTTTCATATATGAAGTTAGCCATGGTTACATAAGCAATGCATAAGTCGGAGTGTATAACAGATGACTCAAACTATTAAGGGACCTCTGTGAAAATCCTGTGGGTAACGTTCTGGACCATTGCTCATTACAGAAGCTCAATGTCCACATTGATGGCACGGCCAACGTCCCCCACAAGAACTAATAGATTACATTTGCTGTAGTGCGGGTCGAGGGCGCCCCTGAGTTACGGCCTTGACTGTTGGAGATGATGGCGAGTTATTGAGCGCGTAGAAAGAGTTTCGCAACGGGCACCGGGTCGCCGAGTGTTTGCCCCTCTTGGATGACGGTCGTGATTCTTGTCGGGGACTCTATAACCATTAGGCGAGAGAAAAGTACCCGAGCATTGCATTAATTAAAGACTGTAAATCTTATGGATGAAAGTTTTTCAATGTATAGTTTTTGAAACATTTGCACTTCACTTTGAAGTCTGTGTTCACGTCAAAGAGTTTTCTTGGAGACTTTGTTAGTTGAAAGCAGTCTGAATGTGCCAAGGCATGCGGAAACCACATCTGTATAAGTAGATATATGGCTGGGGCTGCGCTGCGGAAGCAGGTTATGTTTTTGGTCGCATTGGTTTGTCTGTCACCAGGATAACTAAAAAGGTTGTGCACGGATATGGATGAAATTTTGTAGAGTTGTTTGAAATGACCAACGTAAGAAGAGATTACATTTTGGTGCATTTCTGCAGCCTATAAGTAAGTAGTATAAATTTGGAAAGGTTAATTTCACTAATCTGCAAAAGAAGCGTTTTTGTTTTTTCAATGGCCTAACAAATAACACATACATTTCCCTATTGAGTTAATGGCTGGAACACTATGATCTTATTTTCCAGGCAGAGTGTGTGCCCCCATGAAGATACCAACAGCAGGGGGCTAAACAGCCAGACTGCTGCCGGCCCAGAGAGGCCATATATTTTAGTTTAAATTCGCCATGGGCGCCTCGTAGAGCATGTTTACTTCACGGTGGCCTCAACTGTTTCGGTAGAGACACACTAATGGGAACAACACAGAACATTTTCCTTTATGAGGTCATGATACCTTTAACTATAAGAGCTCACAAGGGTCGACTTGCTATACTAAATACTCACAATATCTGATAATGAAACATTTTATTGAACAACCACAACACAATAACAGAATATGCTTCTTTTTATGATTCAAAGAAGATTTTGATGTTAAAAGCGGCTCATCTGCAGAACGCAGGAGTTGCGGTCGTCCGCGGACCGCGTGCATAAACCTGCCGCTGATTGTCGACAGCAGTACGATGCACTGATTAGGCGTCCTCTCCTTTGCCGTGCCAAAATCCCTTATTGGTAAGCCACCAAGAAGGGAAAGTTATGGTTAATTTGCACCCTGAAACAAAGTTGTCAAATTATTGTTCGTGGAAATTAACCATTGCCTGTGTTCAATCCTGTCACTATCTCTCTCAAATTGGGATTTCATTGCTTAGCAAAATTGTACAGCCGTAGTATTAACACAGACATTGTTTGTTTTTAGGTTTTGATAGACCTAGGCCAACATTGGGCATCATAGCAATTTGATTTGCCTCGGTCCGTGCAGTGTGTCCAGGAGCATCAAGCGCCTTCAGCATGCTGCGTCACTCATTGGACACTGAACAAGTGATGGGTTAACTGCGGTGTTGTGTTAATATCTGGATGTTGTTAATTATTCATTTAACTACATTTTCAATTTTTTGGGGGCATACGTGCCATTTTTCATTTCAGTGACAGGGTTACTTTTCGAAAGTGGGATGGGAGAGATCGGGGGAAAGGTCAGCAAGGAGAGGAGAACTCTGTGCCCGTGCCTGTGAACTAAGTCAAAGGCATCATAAGATGAGATAAAATAAGATATTTATTTTGTCACACATACATACAGTGTACAGTGAAATTCTTCCTCCGCATTTAACCCATCCTAGAGGAGCGGTGGGCAGAAGCAGTGCAGCGCCCGGAGGCCAACTACAGTTCTAAGCCAGTACCTGGGCCAGGGGCACTGACTGGAGCAGGTTAACTGGAACATGTTTTTGGTGGTGGGGGAAACCGGAGGAAACCCAAGTAGAACATGTAAACTCCACATAGACTCCACATGTAAACTCCACATAGAAAGGACCTGTCCGGGTTAGGATTCAACCCCAGGACCTTCTAGCTGTGTGGCAGCAATGCTAACCACTGCACCACCGTGCCGCCCCTCATACGTGTGCTGGGTGCGGTCTTACAGACTGCACTACAGAGCGAGCACAGTTAAATACAATGCTCAAAGTAACCGAAAAGGAGGTGACACGAAAAGCACACAATAATCTTGCCGACATATTCCAATATCTGGAAGATTTGCTCTCCATTTCTCTTTTACGTTGAGCTATACATTGGTCATGATCTTTGCTAAGCCACACAAACATAACAAACATATGGCAACATATTCACAACAGAACTGACTGAAGACTCTGGCTAGTGGCTATCAAATAGGAGCTGAGTAAAATGATTTCCATTTTCTAGACATTTCCCCAGCGTAAGGGAGAGGGTAGGTGAATTTCCCCCTGGGGAACAAATAAAGTATCTATCTAATAAAATATTTAAAAGGGAGAAAGAAAGACTCAGATGGTGTCTATCAACAACCTACAATTGTCTGACTGGGCTAGGAATTTAATTACAAAGAGGCATTTGACAGTGTGCCTCACTCAATGGATAATGTCTGCATTGTTGTATCCAACACAAAGTTGGAACTCACTGAAAAACAACAACAAAGAAATCAACAACCACTACTTTGAAGGTGGGGCACCCACCATTCCGAAATAACTCCATTCTGATCATCCGACCATCTCAAAAACGTTCCACCTATGTTGTTAGGGTTAGGTTAGGTTAGGAGTATGTGGTAGGACAGTGGTTCGCAAACTGTGGTACACGTAACACCACGCTAGCAATGCTTGTACAATGCACTATGTATATAGGACTCACTGTTGCAGCAGCGGGCAGGCCGTTTGACGCACCTCAGCTCAGCAGATGATCGCAGTATGTAAGCTGATTAAAGTCACATTTGTTTTCTTAAAGGTTATTAAATAAGTAAATGACTATTTGCAAATTGCATGTTAAAATAATGTTCTTTGTAGAATGTAAAGAACTGTATAAAATGGAAATATAAAAATGTATATTTCTGTTGGAAATGTGTTACTAATTTGGAAATTGTTGCACGTATCAAAGAATATAATTAGTATATAATCTATTTCAGCTCATGCAAGGAATTCATTTATGTTCACACACATTTGCTGATAAAATTATTTAAATTATCTGAATCACAATTTATATAATTTGTTGGAAAACAAATGCATGGAAGTGTAAAATGAAGCGTGTGTCCATGTCAACTAAATATAAATGCTAGTACTGGTAAAGTACTGGTACTTTTAATTTTAAAAAGGTGAAATTAAAAGCCTTTGTGTGCCATCTATCACTTTAACACAGCAAATGCTTATTGTCAAAGGCAAATGGAATGATTTTTTTTTTTTTTTCGGTCAACATGGTGGTACTTGGGCCGCTGACTAGTTTCTCAGGTGGTACTTGGGATGAAAAGTTTGACAACCACTGTGGTAGAAGCTTAGGGGTTAGGTTAGTGATTATGGACTAGGGTTTTGGACGGACCCTAACACTTTACATCACAGCAAATAAAATTATTTTCAGAATACAGAGGCTTCGAAATGCATAAGTGTAACCACTTTGAAGCACTTAGGGGGACAGATTAAGATAAGATACTTATTTCATCACACATACATACATGTACAGTGAAATTCTTCCTTGCATTTAACCCATTCCTGAGGAGCGGTGGGCAGCCGCGGTGCAGTGCCCGGGGCCTACTCCAGATTGTGAGCCAATGCCTTGGCCTGAATGGAGCAGGTTAACTAGAACATGTTTTCGTTGGTGGGGGAAACCGGAGTGCCCGGACGAAACCCACACAGACAAGGGTAGAAGTCCACACAGAAAGGACCTGTCCGGGTTGGGATTCGAACCCAGGACTTCATAGCTGTGAGGCAGCAATGCTAACCACTGCGCCACCCAATCCTTAAATGTCCACATTTGAAATTATGGGCCACCATACAACTTAGTTTCCTGTTGTAGAGCACCCTATTCCTCTCACCCGCAAGGTCGCCTGGAGCCGACCTTGGACAGACTTTAGAAAGCCGGAAGTGTGCACTGTAAGTGTTTTATCGATTATTATTTGTGACTGTAGCCACTACTAGCTCGGTCTACTGGGAAGGCGGCGTGGATTCGTGGCCAACAGTGTCCAACAAGTGGCTAACTAGCCTCATTCCACCATCAGGGACAGGCTATATATTCAGACATGGCTTTGCCGTAGGCTCACAGACCAAACTATTTCTAGATGGCCTCAACAGTTTTTATAGCATCGTCCTAACAGGAACAACACAGGCGACTTAATGCCTCCCGAAGGTGCGCTGATGCTCAGTTAAAAGCTGAGGGAAAGAAAAAAAAGTTGGCTGCACAACAAGCGCGGCGACAATTAAAGTGAACACTACGGGGGACTGTGAGTGAGAAACACACGCACACATACACACACACGCAAATATGTATGCACACGGCACACACATTACTTCCAAATATATGCAGACATACACACAAACACGTATGTGTATGTGTGTGTGTTCTAGCGTTGTGGGGGTTCTCTCAGCAACCAATTTAACTGCTATACCTCTGCTTCTATTTCTCTCTCCTTTCCGTTTGTCCCGTGCCACTGCCTCCTCTCCTTTCTTAGCCTGACGCTGTTTGTGTCTGCTACGACTCGATGCACGCCTGCTGCCAGTCCCCAGCTTTCCGGTTACCAATTTTCATAAAAATTATCGATTAAGTACATGCTCCGTTTTCCACTCAAACTGCCCAAAGGTGTTCTGCGCAAAAGCCACAGCTGCTGTAGACAAGTTCGGCGGGTATTTCCGGTTAAATTTGTACTCTGAACATCACGTCCGGCTTTGGCTATTTTTCAAGATGTCTAAGGTGGGAGCACACACCTACAGGGTTATTTAAAACGGATGGGGGTAATTTTCAGTGTGCTATTCCACACCAAAATGCTCTCGTGCGGATCTGTGACCCACAGATGCATGATTTAATAATCAGGGCAAACCGTTCCATTTACTCGTTCTTTTTGGAATTGCTAGTAGAAGCAGCTAGCCTATTGGTCCAGAAGAGCATGTGACCACTCGGTGAGTAACTTCAAGTCGGCTTTTGACTGTATTTCCTAAATATTTATACAAAATCGTAAACGAAGCAAGGGGGGTGATGTGTAACTGTTCACAGAGCGACATCTAGTGGTCGGATTTTGAACCGGTGTGCGTTTTGTCCGTTTCGTGTGTTGCCACCACGGCCCACTGTGACGAGATTAAATGTAACTCATACAGACCGGAAGTGCGTTGCAGAGTGGTCGGACAAAATGAAGCCCCCTGTATTTCGCGGGTATACTCGTCTATATGGGATATTGCTATGGGTGTGACAGCCTCTGATAGGAAGCGAGAGAGAGGTTCATATAGAAGGAAATCTTCCCCCAGGCCTAGCCTAGGTGAGCAAGTGGGATGCCTTAATGTGTGACGACTTGCCATTTTGTCTGTGACATTAAAATGCAACATGTTATCTGCTCATTTCCACAATATAAATAGAGGGGACGTTGAACAACACTCTCCACTCAAGTAAAAAAAATGGAACTGCAAAATGAAAAGTCACTGTCATAGCCTTTGCAATAGCAAAGAGAGCGCGTCCCGCAGACCACAGGTCGAGCAGTGCCGTGGGTTCACACAATCCCTCCGGATTTTCTGCAAAGTCTCCCCCCGACTCTTCATCCCGCTTCCGATTTAATCCTGTCACTGTCTCTCAATAAAAAGAATGAAAAAAACGACCAGCAAATGTGCCCACATTTCAGATTTGCGCTCATGGAGAAGCGATTTTCCTTGTGGATGTGAACTGCACCATGCTGGCCTTAAGTAAGCCTGTGGCCATCAGGCTGGAATGTGGCTGTCTGTGGCGATGTTTGCTGGTCGCCGATTGGTCACGCTCCGAGGGGGTGACACAATGTGGCCGGCCAATCACAGCCAATCAGAACAAGGCAGGTATCACCTGCCACCAGTGGGGTGCCGCCACCCTATTGTACCCCACGCCGCCCCCCTTCTCTCATGCTATACAGCAGCCACATCACAGTGTTGTGAATTCATGTGTTAATGGGGAGGGGTGTCACACGCATAGGGGTGGGTGTGAGAACTCAAAATTGAGTTTTAAAAAATTCGGCACCACCCCCTCATGGCCGCGTTAAGAACAGTGGACAAGACACACACAAACACGCAAGAGGCTGCCTCTGCAAAAAACATTTGAATATATATTTGCACCACACCAGGCACATGAAAACAACATTTTTATTTCTCCTTTGTTGCACTTGACCACACAGTCCGCTGATTGCTCAGTGCTGCTGTCAATCACTGAATGACGTTCACTTTTTGTACACATTATTTTCTTGAAAGCCCCGTTTGTGGGCGACACATCAGGCATTGCCTGGTACAGCAGCACTACACACCCAGTTTAAAAAGGCCCATGCACTGTATGTCTTTGCATTTTTCAGTGTCACTGTCTCTCCTCTCTCTGTGATGTCTCTCTGTGTGTGATAATAATATGAATCCTGTGCACCGGTATTCCTGCTTTTTAATGTTAAGGCTCGGTACAGCATGAAGCACTCTGCAGCTTTCCTCTCATTCGGCAGCTGATGTGTGCTTGCCCTCGGGGGTTGTTTGTTCTGTGGGCGTTTGTCTTCCTGCTGAAAGATGTAATAAACCTGGCATCTTGTCTTGTCTGCTCAGAAAATCTACCCCGCCCCACGCCTGAATAAGTTGTGTTTTGCCAAGATATAATAGTGACGATGGGATGTCCATGGCTTCTGTTTCTTCATGAAGTAGACACATTTGATCCTTTCACACTAGGACTGAGCCAAGGATTACTAATATACTATTACTAATATAGTGTTGTGGGAGAGATTTTCTACTTAATTCCCCTATCAGTTAAGTCTCGCGGGAGTTCCGACGGCAGCTGTCGCGAGATGTCCGTGTACCTGGAAGCGCGCGCTCCGCTCCCCAGTCAGTCTCCAGTTCGTCTTCCGTCTACCATGTTGTGTAACCGAGTAGCTACGTTGATTTATTCCGTGCCTCTAAACCAACCTGTGGACCTGGACGAAGGACGACTCCCTGACGACAGATCGTCATTCACAGCGAAGCAGCAAGTATTTCTAGTTTAGCGATAGTTTAGCGATAGTTTAGTTAGCGTAGCGTAGCATAGGGACTTAGTTAGTATAGCGATTAGCGTGGGTGGGATTTAGTGTTCACTTTTCATTATCCATCATCGGTGGGATCTTCACGCGATCTCCACCGATATCTCCGGATTACCGGGAAAGAACTCGGGTGCCCGGACACGGCGCATCCACCACCTGTTCCCGCCATCACCCCTCCCAATCAACGGCTTGTGAGGTGAGCGCACACACGCGTAAAACCTGCCGAACGCATCGCGTGTTTAATCGCCTCCCGCGCCATCCTGAGAGTTATTATCCGCTCCTCACAACAATGGTGTCAGAATAAAGTGCTTTTTATTGAAGGAGAAGGGGGAGGAGAGTGTTTTGGAGTGTGGAAAATTCCGTGCGGTGCTGGACGACAACGCGGGCGCCATTACGCGAGCACGTGTGCCTCCAGTGGACCGCAGCGTTGCTTCCAACTCCGTACAATCAAACAATATCTGGAACTCCGCGGGAACAAAATAAGAGGAAAAGTGGAAACGCAATCAATGAAAATAAAAATCTGGAATGTCACGGAAATAAAAATAAACAAAAATTGAAATTCATGATGAAAAATAAATATCCGGAACATGGCAGAAATTAATAAATTTTTGAGCAGAGCAGAGTGGGACGAAGAGCAGCGACTCTGGCTCGAAGAATGGCATGAAGGGCAACGAGAGTGGGAAGAAGAGCAGCGGGATTGCGATGAAGAGGAACTGCTGGAGCGGGAGGTGAAGCACCGACGCTGGGAGTATGAAATGATGAGCTGGATTAAAGCAGTGCAACGGCGCTATGAGGAGGGAGAACGGCGACGTTTGGAGGAGGAGGAGCAGCAGCGCAGGGTGGACATTATTCGCCGCTGGATGGTAGAGGAGCAGCGGTGCTGGAAGGAGCAGCGGCGGCGCTGGGATGAAGAAGGGCAACGCTTGCGACCATCTTCTGTACCAGTTCCCGAGCCAGCACCAGAACCAATTCCTGAAC
>OMKY01246969.1:0-13483 GCA_900302395.1 Bregmaceros cantori | reverse complement strand
GAAACGATGTTATCCTATTGGCTCATGATACAGTCCTTCAATACAGTCCTGTGTTCTACTTGGATGTTCAATGTGCTGTGATGCTGTGATTGGCTAAAAGCCTCAGTTCATGTTCTGTATATATCAATGTGTTTCCTGATTAAACGCCAGAGCGCGTCTGGATGCACCTTCAACCTGTGTAGCGTCCGACGTCTCTCCACTTGCCTTGATCAGATGGACAGTTGGGCTAGTATACTTGGGAAATATTAGCTCAACAACAATATTATTATTATTATATTATTATTAATACTAAGGTGCCTATTTAAGAAACTTGCCCATATTTTTGTTCTCTTCTGAATTATTTTAATTCTCCTGTTTTTTTTATACAGGTAGGCCTATATTGTTCCCTCTATTAACATAACCTACATAAAGACCTAATGCCTATGTAGGGGTTTTAAAGTAGAATGGCCAGTCGTCCATCTTTTCAGTGCCTTGTCCAGCGCAGCATTATGCCGGACACCTGGTTGATTAAAATGCATTAAATAGCATCTAAAAAACTCACATTTTCTTGGGGGAGGACCCCCAAACCCCCCGTCAAAAATGGGTCCACACTGTTTCACCATTGGCCCACCCTGTTTTAGATTTAGACTGGTCTACACTATGGTCTACACTATGTCGTCTAGCGGGCAATATCACCAAGCAGTTCACTCATACCCAGACTTGGGCAGAGTAGCCATAAAAATGACTTACCTAAAAGTATTGTTACCTCAGCAAAATATTACTCAAAGTAAAAGTAAAAAGTATTCATCCAAATAGTTACTCAAGTGAAAGTTGAAAAGTACTCCACCAAAAAGTTACTTGAGTAGCAAAAGTACTGAATAACTTTCAGTAAAAAAATGAAAAAAATTAGGAGAGCGAAAGCACCCTAGAGAGAGAGAGAGCAAGAGAGAAAGAGCCCAAGAGAGAGAGCGACCAAGACAGAGAGAGAGAGAGACCAAGAGAGGAAGAGAGGAAGAGAGAAAGAGAGAAAGCGAGAGAGAAAGCCCCCGAGAGTGAGAAGGGCTGAGAGAGAGAGAGAGAGAGAGAGAGAGAGAGAGAGAGAGAGAGAGAGAGAGAGAGAGAGAGGGAGAGATGATGCCACCATTTGTGCCACCAACAGTTGCCAAAGGGTGTTGCTAAACACCAAGCTAATGTAACGAGTAGTGAATTGCTGACATCTAAAGAAGTAAAAAGTAGTTTCTTTTCACGCCAAATTTACTTGAGTAAAAGTAGAAAGTAACTTGTGAAAAATGTACCCCAAAAAAAAAAAAGTACACAAAAAAATTGTAACGGAGTAAATGTAATGCGTTACTGCCCATCTATGCTCATACCTAACTTATTAAACAGCATGTCCGGGGAGCAAAGCCCTGGACAGGCTCCAGTAAGTCCAGAGCTCAGTTGCAAGGTTCCAGATCAGAGGTGGAAAGAGTACTGAAAATTTGTAATTGAGTAAAAGTGTTATGATTCGTACAGAGAGAGATAATAAAGAATTAAGGACTCAGTCAAGACCACTGTGAAAGGTTGGATGACTTAGTGGCGACCCTCGCCCTCATCTGTATACTGTAACACAGGTTATCAAACACAAAACATTTGTAGCACACAAAGTGCAAATGAAAGTAACAATAATTGCACGCAGGCAATATGAGTCTCTATACACGGTAAGTCATTGTCCCTGACGAGCTTGAAGTATAAGAAGTAAAAGTACTCATCTCAGGGGTCTGGTTCCGAATCGGTGAGCCGAGTCCAGAGGCGGAAGCGGAGATGCAGGTTTCTGTAGCAGTGAAGAGGAAGCTCCGGTTAACCCCGATGACTGCTAAACATGGAGTAATCTATTCTAACTAATCTGAGGGCTAAAGAGGAGTGTAGAGAGAGAGAGATCAAACTATACAAAATCATAAACTGCCTCCTCGGTTCTCACCGAGAGAAGATCAGGACGTCGCGTTGACTCAGTGCCCAAAGCCCGCTTATGAAGGGGAGAGCAGCCTATCATGGAGCCGCTCCGGAGTTGAGTGCGACGTGCCGCAGCTGTGTTCGTGCGATCCACGAACGAACCCGGCGCCTAACAGTATGCCACCCCTCCTCCAGCGGCGTGCCCTCGCGACGCACCGGGGGCATTCGGACACCTCCGGTAGAAGGCGCCCAACAGACCGGGATCCAAGATGAAGGAGCGGGGAACCCAGGTCTGCTGCTCTACCGGGTACCCCTTCCACCGCACAAGGTACTGGAATCCTCGGCCCCGGCGGCGAACATCCACAATCCGCTCCACCTCATAGACCGGCCCACCGTCCACGAACCTAGGAGGAGGAGGAGCAGGAGCGTCAGTCACGAGGGATGAGGCAGGAGCAGGTTTAATCTGCCCCACATGAAAGACAGGATGGACCTTCATGTGGGGCGGCAATTTTAGTCTAACAGTCACTGGGTTTATGATCTTGTCGATAGGAAAAGGTCCAATAAACCGTGGTGCAAGTTTCTTTGACTTGACATATAGATTGATGTCGTTGGACCTAAGCCAGACCTGCTGCCAAACCTTGTAGTTAGGTGACTGCTTACGTCTTTTGTCTGCAAACTGTTTTGACCTCAGGTTAGCCCTACTCATAACTGCCTTCACCCTCTTCTAGATGCGCTTAGTGTAAGATGTGTGTGTAACCACTATCTTGGAAGTTGTCAAAATATAATATTCCATCACAGAGCAAGAAGCATTTCCGTTTGGGCGGTAACGCGGGGACCGGAAGTCGCGCGCGTGGGGGAGGGGTCTCTCTCTCTTCGGCGGCATGGACGGTGGTCGGATGAACAGAAGAGCGTGTTGTGGCCAACTTGTTAACGCACTGCGGTTTTTTGTTTTTTTGACAGTTTGAAAGTGAACGGTAGACGACTGTCCGCGTCTTCTGATCTAGAGACGGGAGTCATTAGCGGAAACGTCATTTTGTTGTTTTACACGGAGTTTGACTAAAAGTGGTTCACAGCGATCTCGCGCGCGCGACCGGACGGACCCACCACGTCACCTGGACAAGACCGGACAGCGGCTCAACACCGGCGGTTGGTCGGGGAGGTAGCGCTTGGTCAGAAAGGGACGCGGGAATCCGTATTGTAATTAACTGGGTTAAGTTGGTGTACTATTGCTTCCGACGAGTGTTCATTCGTCAGGTATTCTAGACGTTGTGACAGTGTTGATTACTGTCTTGATATATTACTGTTTCTCGTTAGTAATCGTTTCATGTATAATTGTGTATCTTTCGATTATTCAGTGCACTCCAAGCTAAGAGGAGCTCTGTATGTGTGTACGTGTGTATGTGTTACTATCGCGCTGAGTGCGTTATTCAGTTAGCGGTGGAATTATTTAGCTCGCGTCTGGCGGGTGAGTAATTCACCTACAGTCATTGATTTTGTTATCTATTTACTGGTGGTATCTCTTGCGTCTGGCAGGGTACTGTTTAGAATCACCAATTTTTATTCCAGTGTTGGCTGGATGGCTTCTCAGTTAATTTATTATTTCTCCTTTAATTTAATTTGAACTAGCTAATAGTGCGGGCTGGTCCCATAGAGTGGGCTGGCCGGGTCTAGGTTGGGAGGGGGCCAACCGTCGGTGGCGAGCTCGCCGCCTACTCATGTTCTCTCAACAGGAGACCCCGTGGCCCACAAGCACACCTGAGAACAGGTGAGGACCGGCCTCGACTTACATTAGCGCGGAGTAAAAACCCTTGTGGAGAAGGTGCGTTAGCGGAAGCCTCCTGCTCAGGAATCAATGGTGGTTGATAACCAATGGCGGCCTCGAAGGCCGAGAGTCCTGTGGCATTAGACATAGAGTTCATGGCAAGTTCTATCCAAGGTAGCTCGTCCACCCACTTGGTGGGGCGTTCATGGCAAAGGCAACGAAGACAGGATTCCACCGACTGGTTCGCTCTTTCACATTGTCCATTTGATTGGGGATGGTATCCCGAAGTTAGTTGTGCTTTAACTCCTAGTTCCTCCCAAATGGTTCTCCAAATGGATATATAACACTACATCTTTTAATACAGATTTGAATTTTTGAAAAATGTATATGTTAAAAAAAGTGGTAATTTTGTGTATTTTACCCCTCTTCAAGTTCCCTCTTCAGGCACGGCAGTATGAAGTAAAGCTGTGTGGACGTGAGTTCATCCGAGCGGTGATCTTCACATGCGGCGGCTCTCGCTGGAAACGAACACCAGTTATCTCAGGTGGGCTCCGAAAAACTCTGAAAACTAGTTCAATGCAGCGTCTGAGTGCAATGCAGCCTAGTATGTGGACCTGGTCACTTGCTAGTCAGGAGACAGAACGTTTTTTGTGTTTGTTGTTATGGTCGTAACCAATCAGATTAAATGTCCTTTCACTTTGCACTGGAACAGTCGTACTTTAGATTTAGATTGAAGAATGCATGTACTCGTATGTGGTCTCAGGTTGTGAGCAGTTTGACTGCTATCCAGATCACAATGAGATTACAACACACGATAACAGTGAGGTTTGTTTTCAGATGACATTCCGAATGATTATTTTACAATAGTTATTAACAAGAATACTTTATTTTCCCTCTACACGCACACACACAATAGCAGATGAGCAGCCGGTGCATGCTGGTGCACGTGCCTCCCGCAGCCCGCTGGACGCTGTGCAGCAAACACTCATCACGAAGGAGATCCTGGAGGTGCTAAGGAATAATGAACACAAGGGGCGTGGCGTGGTGGTGGCGCTCTCCAACGCCTGCTGCAAGTGGGGCTGTAGCAAGACTGAGATCAGCTCACTGTGCTGATCAACGTCTGGGAACATTATGACATCATCAATCAGGATTGATCACATTGCAGTTTACAGCAAATAAACAAATCACATTGTTAACCATACAGGATCCTGGCAGGGCTGTGGCCTCTCACTGCTGCTGTTCGCAGTGTACACTGAAACACCTGCTGCTTAGTTCCAGTGAAACGATGGAGATGACGACTTCGGCACCACTGACTGCACCTTTATCAGCCTTGTCGGTTGTACTTTCACATCTGATCATCCAGACTTTGGACATCATCTTTTCATACTCTTCCCATTTGGCACGTAATAGGCCCCTGTTTGAACTCAAATAAGCCTGGTTAGCACCCATTGACTTTCCACCGAACTGCCAGGCGGCTGGTGTGGTTAAAAGGAAGCTCCACAATGACAAGCATTCCATCATACCTTGGGACTTTTCTCTCCGACTGCCTGTGCATGGTTTTATCACAATAACTGCTGCATCGACCCAACAGATACTATATTGAGCACCAGAGATCATAATTACGCACTCAAATGTCTGAGCTTGTACGCATGGTGTGCATTCACAAATCCATCAATAAAGATTGATTTGATTGACAGGTGAGTGTGCTTGATATTTTATTAATGTTTTTTATTAAACACTTTTCATGTTCAAGTGTAATGCACAGAACCCATAATTCAGGCTGGCTGGTATAAGTGCGTTTGTGGGGTTAACGGAAGACACGCCCTTCTTCCTCAGATTCAGGGACCAGCTAATGGCGTGCAGAGCAGATATATTCTGCATGTTGTCCCTGTCCCTCTGTTGTTAATGTTTGTAGTAGAGTGGAGAGCTGTCAGTTTACGCTAATAAGTTACTGACTGGATTCGCCCACCAACCCTGGAGTCTTTATTAGACTTGGTACCTCTTCGACCTAACGAACATTACAAGCTACTGACATCACTTCACTGCTGTCTTGACACCGAGCACTCATAAAACTATGATTTAAAAAAAAAAAGATAAAACTAACATGGAAAAGTAGAGATAGAAAATAATAATTAACAATCAGCAATAAACAAAATAATCGTAATGTATGTGTATTTTATATGGCGTGAGAGTTGAGTCAATTTCCACCAGTGCAATGTCTCCCTCTCTTGTCTGGTTAATGAACAGCATTATAAGTGGCTCGGGTCCTGTCCATTAGGTCGCGGTTTCTATTCAGGATTTTCCAGTTTGCACATAAGTAAGTCATTATTGACAGGGTTGATACTTTTGGATTACATTTTTTATATAAAAAAAAAAAATATATATATTTGCTTTTATCTGCATTCTGCAGCTGTTCAATTCATGAAATATCCTGAAACGACCGTGCATGAAAGCATTAAAAACAAACAACGAAACAATGATTGGGTTTTTGGGAAACTATGGTTTTATTCAATTCCGACTGGTTATTAGAATTTGAATAGCTGCAGTTTTACTGCAAATCTTCTACACCTGGACGACTGAAGTAACTCTTGCCATAGCAGGAAAGTGATTCACAAAGGGGAATTAAAATGAGTGAATTTCCTATTTTAATACCCTTCAGGGCTGGTAGCATCCATTATTAATAATTTTAAAATATGGTTATAATAATGAATTAATCAATACTTTCAGATTAGTAACATTTCCGATGAAGTAAAACAAACTGATTGATTATCAAAATGGCTTCTTAATTTATCAAAATAATCGCTGCGTACAGTCAATGGTACAGTCCTAATATAAAATATGATATAAATATAATAACGAAGTTAGCACGAATGACAGCGGCTTTGGACCAATGACAACGGGGAAGGCTGGGGCGGGACCAGGCAGGGCTGGGCCAATGGTCCGGGGAGGGGGGCAGAAAGCGGCTGGCGGGTAGCAACAGTTGCCGTGGTGAGGACGAGGCGCCATAGCCGCCGTATCCGTGGCGACGAGGACCCCGGCAACCATCAACAACAACAACAACCCGGCGGGCCACCATTTATAAAAAAAACACATCATTAGCCCCCGAAAAACACCGAGCTGCAGCTCGGAACGTGTCTGACTCCGGCGCGGGGGTGGGGGACGCTTTCACCCCCCCGTCTCCTCCTCGCTGCTGCTGCTGCGGCTTCTTCTCCTGCGTCTCCTTCTTCTTCTTCCAGCGGCCGTCACGGGACGCTGAACGCAAGGGGCCCCCGTGTTAGCCGCGCAGCTAGCCCCGCCGAGACCGCGGCGACACCCCGGTCCGTGCCTCCGTGTGTGCATGTGTGTCGGTCGTGCAGCGGTGTGTGTGTGAGAGTGGGTGAGTGTGTTGTCGCCTGGTGATGCGGGGCCCGCGCGGCCCTCGTTGTTATGGCGATGATGTCAAACACGGCAACGCGGCGGTTACAAAATGGCGGCTGTTCGGAGGGGGGGGCAGAGACGCAAACAGTGGCGCGTGCCTCTCAAATACGCACACTCGCGGCTGTCGGCGGCGACCCCACCCCCCTTCTCCCTTACCGCGGCGTTTTAATCACTGACATAGTTATTTGTTAAAAAGCTGCACCAAGCACCGCACGGTGGCGCCGTGCGGCCGCGGCTAGTGTTGACACTCCGGCTGCACCGGTGGACCGCTCGTTCCGTGCGTCCAAACCCCACCGCGACGACTGCGCGCGTGTGAAATCGCAGTGTTTATTTTTACGTTGCTATTTGAGGCCGCGCGGGGGCGGAGTTCCGACTGCGTGCGCGGTGTTCCGAAGGGTCTCACGTGCGACGAGTTGCGCTGAGAAGGGGTGTGGCACTGAAGGGGGCGGGGCACTGAATGGGCCGCGTTTCTTTTCTCTCCGAAACATAATCATTTCTTGTATGTGGACAACTTTAAACGTCAAAATGGTGTAGTTATTTTCTATTTTCTAATTTAGCTACTGTTCGTAGTTTTTTTTTCGGTTACACTCCTATGTTCCGAATCCCTATGTTTCGAAATCCCTATATTCAGCCAAGTTATGGGTCTTGGCCCTTGGGGGTTAACTCCTAATCCCTTACACTAACCCCTAAACGACCCATCATTTTTCTGAAAATAGCGAATTAATTGCAATTTTGGAAAATAGGGTTTTCGGAACATAGGGGTGTCCCCGTTTTCTCCTCTCTCGTCTTATTTGGGCAATGACAATTTGTCATTGTTTGTACATAAGGTCAATAAAGATGTAAGGGATGCTTTTCTGGAAAGCGCCCTGAGGCAACTTCAGTTGCAATTTGGTGCTATACAAAAACACAACAATAACGGTGCGGTTGATCTGTAAGATATTCAATAACGCAAGATACATGAAGATGGGTGGTAATACTCGCCAAGCAGTGAGTCGCTTGGTAATCATTAAAACGTCTCTCTTATCATTGTATGCAAAGTAACATCCATATTCACAAATTAACCATGCACCGCCTGAGAACTAGTTTGTATGCTTTTGTATGTCTGAGTTTGTCTGCGTCTGTCTCTTCGTCTTTGTGTGAGATCTTCTCTGTATGTAAGTTAGGTTCCGTAATTTCATAGTATGATTTTAACAGATGTTAAACGGTCTTGAATTACACAGTGATTGTACCGACAGCCAATTACTGTAAGCAATCGACTGCTTATAAAGTCCCCTATCTGCAATGTCTTTCTCAGTAACAGTTTTCTATGTCTGTAACTCCTATCCCAGCCCCTGTTGCTCCCATTGCATGCTGGGAACTCCCATCTCCCATGTGATCTGCTTTCTAACCTATCATAATGCGTTTTGTGTGAATTTCTATCCTTCAGCACCCCCTAGTGTCCTTTTTCATCCATTTCATCTAATGAATGATATTGCTGGGATGCGTGTGCAGGCATGCTCCAAATTGCCCCATACCGTATGGGCACATATTGCACCTGAGGGCAAACTTTGGCGGGTTCTGTGGTAACAGAGCATGTACTTTATCCAAAAATGCATTGCTGTAATGAAATCAGTGCAAATTGGCAAACTTCCTGTCTGTCTCTGTGTGCGTGTGTGTGTGAGAGTATAGCTTTGTAGACACGAACCTTTGCATCAAATGGGTTGCAGAAATTATTACATTGTGACTGTGTAGCTTCCGAGATTTTGAGGCCTGATATCGATACCAATATTGAGGAATAAATTATGCCAATAACCGATAAATTTGGTGATTTATTTTAGGAAAAAAAAGCCTATGCATAATATATTAATTTCAACCACTTTTAGGAAACATATAAACTGAAAGTACTTATTATTACTACTTGGAACGTTGGGAAAATTTCAACTTTGATATAATATACACTTGCACTCAATTCCCATGTTTTAATTAGTTAAAGAGATGCACAACTATTTAAGCCCAGGTTGAAATTGGTTTCTGTGCGCGGCATGGCATGGCACATTTTCTGTTGTATTGCTGGTGAGTAGCACCGCTACTGGAGTGCGGGTGGGGGGATTGCGTTGTCTTGGTGCGGGGCAGGAAGAGAGCACTCCGGCGGCGGAACCAGCAAACGCCACTTGGTAAACACTAATCGGCGTCCTGTTGGCCAAGTTATGGCCGATACCGATGTCTTCATGGCACCTAAATTTGGCCGATAATCGGTCGGGTCCTAGTGTCGGGCACAGACCCGCAACATTTGGGATAGTACACCACAAGTTCCGACCATCACTTTTGTTCAAAACGCTACACAACACGGAATCCTGCTTCATCTGTGAGATTTCGCCGGAACTGCTGGTTAAAATGGTGGACTGTGTTTACTGTGTTGAGTGACTCTCGTTAATCCCTGTGTCGGCAGCGTTTACTGGGCGGGGCCATGGCCAGCTCCAGCTACGTGGGCGACCTTCAGCCGTCCAGCCAAGACGCCGTGTCGCCCGTGGCCGTGGTCACCACCAACACCGGCACCAGCACCCAGTACCTGGCTGAGATCCAGACGTCGCCCCCGGGTGTCAGTGCCGATGCGCAGGCCCCTCCCGCTGAGGGGCCGAAGCCGCCCGGAGCAGGGCAGCCGGTGATCAACCAACCGGTGGTGGCCCAAACGCAGTATGTGACGGCGGAGATCCAGGCGTCACCTACGCACGCCGCGCAGAGCGCACCGCAGTACATCGTGGTCACAGTCACTGGTGAGACACAGAGGCCATTTCCTATTCATTTCCCACAATGTAATAAATGCATGTAATTTCAGCACCCTGCACTGCCAATATATTACTCATTCATTTAAATGACAGGAATACAAGTTTTTCGGTCGCAGTCCCTGTCCGAAACTGTTGACCAACAGGGGATGGGATAGGAGTTAGAGACATAGCAAAACCATCACCGGTGACTGTATTTCATCAAAGTTATGGAAAAACGGTGAGCGAAGCTGGGAGGGTAATGTGTAATTTGTCACGCAGCGTGCTGTAGTAAGCAGATTTTGAAACGTTGTGCGTTTTGTGTGACAAATTCATCCACTTTCGTCCACTACAATCACTTAACATGGGGAAATATACAGTCTCAGGAAGTGTGTTACACCCGGTGGGACAAATGCCAGCCCCCTGTATTTCGCAGGAAAACTTGTCTATTGAATTGCTAGCAAGATGTCCAGTTGAGGGCCCTCTGAAAAGCTTAGTAGCAATTCAATCGTTGTCTATGGTCCTGGATCTACACAAATGTAGGTGTTCAGTGTTCAGAAAGGTGACAGCTGGGGGGAAGAAGCTGGATCTAGCATTTTAACGTGTTTTGTCTGATGCTGTCCAGCAGAGGGCTCCCTCCACTCCAGTGACAGTGTGTCTGAGTCCAGTCCGCCCCCAGTGGTCCAGACTGGAGTTCCTACACAGGTGGTTCAGCAGGTGCAGTCAGCACAACAGGTACACACACACACACACACACACCTACACACGTACACACACTTAACACATAGAGACATACACACACACACACACACACACCTACACACACTTAACACATAGAGACATACACACACATACACTCAAGCTGGTTCTAGTCATGACGCTTGTCGCGTTCGCTGAATACCCCGGGGGAAATCTTAAAATACAACACAGATATACACAGACACACACATACAAATACACACCTACACACTAAACACTTAACACATAGAAACACACACACACACACACACACACGTACACACAAATATACACGCACACACACACACACACACCTGTTCACATACATACACACAGCTACACACATACAAATACACATCTACACACACATACACCCACACCTACACACGTACACACATCTACACACACACACATACACACATACATACACAAAGAGACATGCTCACACATAAGAAAGGGCAACACAAAAGAAAGAAAAGCAGCACATAAGTTATAAAGTGGCATTGCCATGGAATCAGCACATCTAACATGTCAACATATCAATCAGGGCTACCCCCTGTGTTCAGGAGCAACACTGCGCGTGGGAGGGAACTGTTTCTCATTCTAGAGGTCGTAGTATGCAGGACTCTGTAGCGCCTACCCGAGAGAAGGGGGAGAAAAGGTGGTGCACAAGGTGGGAGGGGTCCTCTACAATGTTTTTTGAACCGGTTCCTCACCCTGTCCTGGAAATGGTTCTGAATGGAAGGTTCTGACCACCCTCTCCTTCATACAATGGACACTGTTCATCAGACTAATACACACTGTACGTAAAGTACATTATTTCAATTGTTGAAGGACTGTACGTATTAAGTGATTGGTCTGGGTCTTCCCAGCGCTCCGTAGTGCAGACCACATCTCAGATCACCAAGACGGAGGCCGCCCCCCAGCTGACTGTCACCAGCCTACAACCAGTACACATCAGTCAAGAGGTGAACAACCTGCACCCTGTATCACTATCTGACTGTATCACTATCTGGGCTGACTGTATCACTATCTGACTGTATCACTATCTGGGCTGACTGTATCACTATCTGACTGTATCACTATCTGGGCTGACTGTATCACTATCTGACTGTATCACTATCTGGGCTGACTGTATCACTATCTGACTGTATCACTATCTGACTGTATCACTATCTGGGCTGACTGTATCATTATCTGACTGTATCACTATCTGACTGTATCACTATCTGGGCTGACTATCACTATCTGGACTGACTGTATCACTATCTGACTATCACTATCTGGGCTGACTATCACTATCTGGACTGACTGTATCACTATCCGGGCTGACTGTATCACTATCTGACTGCATCACTATCTGACTGTATCACTATACTTTTCGCGTTATCTCCACAAATCAATAACGCGTTTTGTGGATGTTGTGGTGCAGTCATAGACTTTATATAAAAATGGACTTCGCATCGCGTTTTGATGTCCGTGTCTACTTGCGGGTTGGTATGGGGGGATCCTAGTCTCCTAAAACCGAGGCCTATGGGAATTCCAATACAAATATTCCAATCTTAGCAGCCCCACCCCAATCAGGCTGTTTTTCCAAGCTTTATTTATTAGGGTTAGTGGAAACAGGTGAAGATGGGGGGTAGACATGCGGGAAATACGTCGGTGGTGGCATTCGAACCACCGACTCACCGCGCCATTAAGGCATATGCGTGATTTCCAGTGCACTGCCTAACCGACTGAGCTACTGGGCAGCACTTGGCAGTCTGTTTTAACCTATTTAAAGATCTTTCCTAATTTTTTTTAAAATGTATATTGCCGGGATGATTATCAGTAAATAGAGTGAGGGGGGGGGCATAATTTCACAAACAGATTTGGCGTTAATATTTTATTGGCGCCCCTAGCGGACAGTACCACCGGAAGAAGTCGCGCACGGGGTGTCTCTCTCTCATATCTGTATAGCTCTCTCCTTGTCCCGGATATATGGGTACTTTCAACAATGGGATGATGTCATGTACGCTGCGTCTACTTTATATACAGTCTATGGGTGCAGTTGACTACCTTTTAACTACAGGTCATGTGTCTGTGTCTTCAGGTGCAACAGCAGCTGAGTCAGGTGCAGCATGTCTACACCAACCAAGTTCAGTATGTGGAAGGTGGAGACACCAACTACACCACCAGCACCATGTAAGCACTAAGCACCCTTTTTCAATGATGTCGTTACCTTTTACCCTGTAATTACTAGCCTGGTGGGCCAGACCAAACTGACCGTCCACACATCGCTCGATCGTGCGTTTGGGTCTGGAGTCCATCCAATCAAAAAATGTGATCCTCCGCTGCCGACCAGTCAGAGCTGCGTTGAGGCGGGCTCTGTGCGAGGCGAGATGCCTTCTACTGTGCTGCGATTGGATAACTTTGATTTTTTAAAAATAAAATGCATGGGTTGGGTTGGTAGGCTATGTAATGACCACGTAACTGTGTTCCCGCGAGGGTGTACGAACTCTAAAATTTTAGGCCTTAAATGTCTTCAAAATCTCTGTGTCATTTTCCAGGATACTTTTCCTTGACTTGAACTCCATACTGCACGGATGTTTGTAAACATCTCATTTCTCCATTGTGCAGAAACGGATGTATTTTGTATATTTGTCTATGTGGTTAGCTTTACTATCTCCTCTAATGTTTTACTGTCGTCTGACAGCTTCTCCTACGCCGATGCTCCACTGTACACGCAAACTGCAGCTGGCCAGTACTACGAGCCTTCCACCACACAGGCCTCGGCGCCCGGGACACCTCTCACTGTATCCGTGACTGCAGGCTCGGCCGGAGCCGGCGGCGTGTCCATGTTTGTGGCCCAGCCTGCCGCCGTGGTGACCGCGGGCTCGGCCGAAGTGGCGACGGGAGCAGGGAACGCGGCCGTGAC
>OMKY01246919.1:0-10124 GCA_900302395.1 Bregmaceros cantori | reverse complement strand
CAGACGCACGCACACACACGCCAAATTTTGACACACGCACAAACACAGACACACACACACAAACGCACGGACACGCCAAATTTTGACACACACAAACACGCACATACACACAAACACAGACGCACGCATACACACAGACACACAAATTTTACCACATGCACACACACACACACACAAAAAGAAGTTTTATTTTCAATTTTGTGAAAACCAGCTTTTTAGCCCACTCCGTATACATGCCCGTGGCTGGATAAACATTAGACCCTCCACCATTGTATACATATTGTGGGGACAAATAGGGTTGACAAGTTGTAGTGGCTTTAATTCCATTAAAATTACTTATTACACTATTGATAGCCAGATTACACAAACTGTCTGGTTCTATTTGCTGGGGGTGGGAGGTACAGTGATCCTATGCAACTTAGTAACTGTAGATGCACTAGTGGAGCAAAACGCACCGCTTCGTCAGTCTTGAGGCCTGTAACATGAAAAGGGTGAGGTCTTGAAACCAGGGCTTTGAACCAATATTTTTTCCCAAGCGTTTCGTTCCGAACAGAAACAGAATTATAACGTTTCCGGTTATGTGTTCCACCAATAAATTTACGTTCCTGAACCGGTTAGAACAAAAAAAAATATTGTTCCCGGAACGGTTAATTTCGTTCCTGTCAGCTGTTTAATGCTATGTAATATTTGTTGCGGCGAACCCAAAGCGACTCGCTACAGAGGCCTGCTGATAGCGCTCTACAGCCGAGGTCTAGTTGCGTGGCGGGGCGAACCCACAACAACACGTAGAGTAGAGTACCGCAACAATTCCTACTTCACTGCTGCATCGTAGATTTTATAAATACTCTTTTTATTATTTTTTTCCTGTAGTTATACCCAAGTGCACTCCTTTGAGGAACGAAATAAAACCGGTATTAACCGGTTACCATTATTTTAAAATAAGTGTTCCTGTTCCAGAACATAAAAAATAATAACGTTTCCGGTTTCGTTTCTGTTCCCTGGAAAATACTAAAAGTTCCCGGTTTTCGTTTTCGTTCCTTGAACCGGTTCGGAGCCCTGCTTGAAACTAAATAACATTCGGATTTACGAACACACCAAGATGGCCTCTAGTAATGTTAATGCTTTTGCTCAGTGAGGTCGATGATTCAGGCTTCCTCAACGACTATTTCCTTGCCAGGTAAACGTTCCCCACACAAGTCAAGGTGAACGACCTCGACAGACACCTACCTCTAGAGGGCGGGGCGTTGTGACTGGAGGGCAAAGCCTTGTGGCAGGTGGGCGGGGTTTTGGTCTGCGCCGAGAAGAGCAGTTCGTACGTGTGGTCCTCCTCTTCCTCTGCGGGCTCTCCTCGCTCACAGATGACAGGGTGAGGATACGATGTCTAAGAAGAGTGTGAGAGAGAGAAAGACGAAGAAGAAGAGAAGAGAGGAGCGAGAGAGAGAGAGAGAGAGAGAGAGAGTCACGGGGACAGGCACCAATGGGGTGATAAAGCAAGGGTGAACACAAGAAAAGTGCAAGAACAGAGGGGGAAAAAAAAAACAAAGAAAGCGAGAGAGCCAGATAGACATATCAAGGATAGACGAAGACAGACTCAGAGAGCGAATATAGGATGGGACACGTTAAAATTGGTCAAATTGTTACACTGCACTGCCCTCTAGTGGTCAAATTGTGAGCTAGCACGTACAAAGGAAGAAGTGTATGTGTGTGTGTGTATTTGTGCATGCACAGTGCACACGTGTTTCAATGCCTTCACTCGTGACAGGTCAGTGAAATCAGGCCAAGCAAAACGCCATATGGCTTTGACTTACATTACTCGCGTACTTCAATTATTCATTATGTCACTGCCCCACAATGACTCTGTAAACTACGTACCGACACAGAACCATGTGGCCGGACACCATCGCCCTTTGCATTCTCATAGAAACCACTCCACCCCCCCACTTCTGCAGTTTCGAAATGAAGTGTAATAATTATAGAATTGCTTGAAGACATGTAAGATAAGTCCCTGTTCCCGATCACAGCCATAACAGCACTGTGATAGAATCACATAGAAGCACTCTGAGAGGCCAAACCTCCGCCAAGGCTATAGAATCAATTACGCTAAAAGGATAAAATGCACCTATCCAATGCTTACCAAATCCGGATCATGATCCGGATAATAATAATTTTAAAAAAAGTAGGTATAGCCATCCCTCGTAAAAATGTCATGAAAATCCATCCATTTTTCATACTTTTTGTGCAATTTTGTGATTGTAAAAGAACAAAAAAATACATGGTGATGTTTGGTGGCGGTAAAAAAAAAATACAATAAATTACCTTCCATTATCTGAATCAAAGCAATAGTGTCGATAGCCCATCCCGGCTGCTGCCCCCGGCATCCAAAGAAATCGATTTAATGAATGTGCACTTGTAGTTGCTAAACATGCGTATGGAATCTGTGCAACACAGCCTTGGGGCCGTGCTAAACGTGTGGGTGTGCGTGCCAGTGAGTGCACTCAAAGACGCTACTTCCAGGCCAGCTGTGTCGTCAGGGATCATCAGATGGTGTGGGCGGGACACAGCTGTGTGCTCCATCCACGAGCAAAATAACTGAAAGCTACCTTTAGCCGAGCGAACCACGATACTATCCAATATAAGTGGGTTAGACTCCGGCACGCATCCAACCTCATTCACAGGTCACAGCACGCCCCCCATGGCCATATACTACAGGTCCGATATTCCGCGCTCTCTCATCTCCCCTTCACACTAAGGCCGTCAATGAATGAAGAGAAAATGGTGCTTGTTGGGGGCGCGCGGTGGCTGAGCGGTTAGAGCGCGCGTCCCCCGACCACAGGTCGAGCAGCACCGCAGGTTCGAATCCCCTGTCCGGCATTTCTGCAATGTCTCCCCCCAACTCGTCATCCTGGTTTCCGATTAATCCTGTCGCTATCTCTCTCAATAAAGAATGAAAAACGGCGCTTGCGCCCAAAAAATAACTAAAATGAAAATTGCGCTTGCGCCAGAAAAGCGTTAAAAAAAGTGCCGAGTGTAGCGGGTGTGAAACGAACCGGGGGTTGCTGCAACAGAGAATCACACAAGGCAATATGATTGGATAAGAAGCACATGACGTAGGCGGATGGAGTTCCCAGCATGCAGCGGGAGCAGCAGGAGCTGAGAGCCGGGAAACACCATGACCCAAGTGTATGTGCGATAGGATACGATACGGTGTATAAGCAGTCCGTTGTCCTACGGTAACTGGTTGTGCAGCCTATTACCAGTGGTGGAAAGTAAAATTATATTTACTCACGCTACTGTAATGAATTACTTTTTATGAGTAATTTGTAATTTCTGAGTAGTTTTTGAAATGTGTAATTTTTACTTTTAATCAAGTACATTTTTACTTAAGTACTTTTAACTCATTACATTTGAGTTCCCTCAAGTTACTGATTACAAAACATAACATTTGGACGGAAAGTTAAACTCCTGTGCAGCATAGCCTGCCAGAACCAATGCATCGTCCACGCATCGCACATCACACAAAGCTTTAATTTGAATATCGATAAAGAATCTTTAACTCATTTAACTCATTACTTTTTAAATGAAGTAATTTTGTACTTTTACTCGAGTACATTTTGTGATAGGTAATTTTACTTTTACCCCAAGTATAATTTCAGCAAAGTAAAGATACTTTTACTCAATTATAATTTTTCGGTACTCTTTCCACCTGTGCCTATTACTGTCCGTACAGTCAACGTCTTTGTATACTCGATTACAAGTTGACCGTCTATACATGAGGGCGTTCGTTGCCCACAAGATAAATCTCAAGATATGTGAGAAGAATGTGTGATCAAGGTTGTCACTCTTACTCACTACTTGGGAATACAAATCACAATTGGGATTACCAATTACCAATCCATAACAACCCAGTGTCACTTTTCACAAACCCAATCAGGTCACTCTGGCACGAGTTTAAACTATATCTGCCAATGGTGTGATGGGAGCCTCTTACCTCTGAATTGGCATCCTCTTCATGACCAGAAACAGGGTGAGGCGGATGCACCAGGCGCTCCTTCTATGGGCAACGGTAAAAGACATGGTAATTACTTTTTTTTAATGTGTAAATTGGCAAATACATTTTGCTATAACGTTAGACTTAACAAGGAAAGACATAAACCCATGCCTATGTAAATTTGGATTTCATGGATTTAGTATTTGAGTGAGGAAACTTGATAATTAAGCATTATCATTTGACTGTACAGAGAAAGTAATAGTCTTTAGGCAGTTGAACAGATTCATAAAGCACGATTCATAACATCGATTGAGTGGCATAGCTATCACTCAGCTTGTCACTCGCAGAAAACGTTTAGGCATTCTGGCTTAATATAGCAGTGGCACTAGCGCCCTCTTGTGGCGAAAGGACTTATGACATCTACTGATCCAAATAAGATACAATGAGAAACACTACTCATAGACGTTAAATCACCAAATTGCCAATACAAGAAAAACGATAGATATATATAATGCAAGGAAAATATACATTTGCTTGTTTCTCTGTTACAACATAAATCATTCGAAGTGAATGAAACCCGCTTGCCCCATCAATCGAGGAACAAACTAATTAAACACAAATCCCTAACAAAAAGGTATGAATTCATTATTAATTATTAGAGCTGCAATCGATTAATCGATGATAATCAATTATTGAAATAATCGCCAACTAATTTGATAATCGATTAATCGGCAGCGATTAGTCGTTTCATGGTTTGGCCCATTCTTTGCTCAAACATGTTGAATTCATGTTGTTCCCAATGCAATTTTTCTAGTGTCAAGGCCCCAATACAATAAAGACAACACGTAAGCTTGCGTGAAAGCCCAATATGTTATAATTTAGCCTTTAAAAGTTAGACTCTTTCATGCTATTACTATAAAATAGAGATAGAGAAACAGCAAAAAGTTTGCAATATTAACATTGGAAACTTTTAATAATGTTTCATGATCATAATTAACGCTAACAATCGTTCAGATTTTAAAAGAAAAATGAGCAGATTAATTGATTAATCGCCAATAAAAATGGCAGATTAATCCATTATCAAAATAATCGTTAGTTGCAGCCCTAATTACAATATTACTATATTTTGAACGGACGGCATGAGGTGCATAAAAATTATCCGCTCAAGCCTAGTTGTCACATTCCCGTGAGGTACTACCCTATGCTTTACAATCTCGACAGTATATATGGGGGAACATTTGGGAGCAGTGAGCTTGTTTGCGGCACAGAACAAAAACAAAAAAAGTTGTGTGGGTTGTAAACAGCATGTGGAACATTCTGAACGCACAACACAAATCTTCCTCTGTCAGCAGGTGCAGTTGCTGCAGAATTCATTTCTGCAATGCATGTCGCAAAATAGTATTACTCCTCATAAACTATTAGAGCTGCAACCGATTAATCGAGGATACATCGATTATTGAAATAATCGCCAACTAATTTGGTAATCGATTAATCGTCAGCGTTTCCTTGTTTGGCAGATTCTTCGCTCAAACTTGTTGAATATATGTTGTTCCCAATGCCAGTCTCCATTCCTAGTGTCATGGCCCCGCCCATTCTATTGGATACTGAACACTGTTAAGCCCCATAGCAACACAAACAATAAAAATAACAAGTTTGGTGAAAACCCAATATGTTAAAAGCATGGAAGAGAAGATAGCGGAACAGAAAAAGTTTGCAAAATTGAAAATGCAAAGTTTTAATAATGTTTCAGCAAGTTAATAATTGTTCTGATTTTGAACGAACAATGAACCGATTAATCGTCAGTAAAAATGGCCGATTAATCGATGATGAAAATAATAATTAGCTGCAGCCCTATAAACTATAGCTACCACACAATATTTCAGCAAATTATAAAATCTCTGCTTCCTTTTAAAATAATGCATTCATATAGCGCCAAACAAGTCCCCCACCCCATGGCACTTCCATGTTTTTATACGATGTGTCCTGTGCATTTAATCTTGGCAACTTGTCCAAAAGGTGCTTCCTAGCGAGATGTAATGCAGTTCCGGTATGGTGTTTCAACCCACTTAAATTTGTTACTCATAACTCAAAAACAAACTTGAGAGCCACGGGCTCGGATTAAAGTGACAATATTGCCTGCCCCAGTTTGAGAAATATCTCCATAAGCAATGCCGACAGCAAACCTTGTTAGGGTGAGGCAGAGCCCAAAGCGAGAGGATGGTATATATCTCCTTGTAAATGAAGAACCATTTATTTTTGCCCTTCTATGCACAGTAAATTGTCTGAGAGTCTTTGGTCCTTATCAGATTTGGTGTTAAATTAACTGTTTCCATAGTGTTTAACTCCTTAAAATTAACTTGCGCTCAGGCTCGGGTACCACATGAGTCACGATGCAATGAAAATGGCGGTCTTTAAAGTTTGAGAGAGGACGAGGTGGGTGGGCTTTGGGCAGTCTAATTGACACAGCGCCTTGTAACTCTGCAAATTAACACCAACACTAGAAAATATTCAACTCCCTCCATTGTAATAACTCTGAAAGAGTCAATGAACTTTGACACTGCATATTTAACACTGTCAAATTTACTGTGTAGACGAGTCTACGTGTTAAAAACATGGGGCTGACATTTTGAACATACGACTTGAAGTTACTCATCGCCATGGGATGGCGATATTCACTGGTAATTCCGTCAAAAATGACTAAATGGAACGGGTTGCGTGCACAGATACACGCTAGAACAGTACTGTGGAATAGCATGGGGCAAGTTACCGCCATCCTTTTAAAATAATGAAATACGTGTGTGCTGTCCCATTAAATAGACAATTCTTACCGGAACTACCCGGCCAAACTTGTCTATAGTCAAGTCTTTTTTTTTTTAAATCAATGTTTTCATGTCCTTGAAAAGTGATGGGAAATTGTATTGTTGACACATTCAGAGTGAATGCAGTCAGTGAAATGAGTTGCAGAGAATGGAACATATTCTCTGCAACACTCAATTTGCAAGAGATGTGTGACACATTGCTGCAGGAGATGCAGCGCACAGAGCAAATCAACATTAATGTGTATTTTGTTGGTCCTGGAATATCTAACGTCAATCTCAGGCAATAGAAAGTGGCGCCGGAGCGTCACGTGACGGGAATTTGCCAAAATGTGAATAGTGAATTAGCCTGGCAAGCCACAAATCCGCCACGCATCGCTTGCAACGGGGCGGTCCAGTGGGTTTGGATCAACCAGGCCAACAAATCAGATTGTAGTCCACGTTCAGGCGATCCACTCAATGCCCTGTTAAGGCGGGCTCCGTTTGTAGTGAGACATGGGCCTCCACGCCACTTGATAACTTCATTTGATTGACACACCTTTTTTTCCAAACATAATTACTCCAGACCAAATGATCATACTGGTCGTGTGCGATAAGAGGACAATTAATTTGCTAGAAGTGAATTAGATTAGTCAAAGAAGCGAGTCTGCCGATTGGAACATAATTTTGGTATCTGACAAAATCATCTACCATAATTGTCGGACGCGGGACAATTTTTCACACACATAAAAATTTAACTTTGCAAAATGTATAATCAAGATGATGCTAAGCCCAGTGTCTTAAACTTGTTGGCTGACATAATATCACATCATTAATCCTCAACACATTTTGTCTTCTGCTTCCTTCAAGGGTTTCAGGGCAGGGCTCTGAACCGGTTCAAGGAACGAAAGCGGATAATGAACGGAAATTTACTGAATTTTACAAGGAGCGGAAACGGAAACAAAAAAAGATTTCTTCAACTGTTCTGGAACGAAGACAGAACATTATGAAATCCACAAAACCGGTTAAAAACTTTTTTTCCCGTTCTCTATATATTTTAACATATCCTATGTCTGGGAGACCATTTCCGTCCACTTTCAATGACATCATCAAGCCCCATGCATCTGGTGCTCCATCTTGTGGACAGACAAGGAAGCGAATGTAATGGCGTTTTAAACCTGGTTTTAATATAGTTGATTACTGAAGTTTGAAAGTCCACCAAATATATATTTGTATACATTATATGAAAAACATAATATTTCCCAAAATTAGGAACTTTAAGAACGAACAAACCCACCACTTTACTTATTTTTAAGGTGCCACCACACTTTTGCCGATTGCATTCCAACACACCACTAATCTGGGATTCAGTCTTGCATGGTTTGAATTCATCCAAGAAAAAACATGTGGTCCTTTCCAATTCCTAAATTTGTCCCCATGGTTATTTTGGACATGGATCCACTCACCATCCAAAGCCCCTGGTGATGGTGTGTTTTGATGGGGTAATACCTGGAGGACAGGGGGGTCTTTTGTGTTTGTGAGGATGTATGAACACACACATCGACACAAGCCGCAAACAGCTTTAATTACACACTGGACAGTGTAATCCCATCTCAACAAATTCATTCATGTCTGTGTGTGTGTGATTTTTTAAATGGTTTTGCTGCCTGTGGTTTTCCATATCTAGTCAGATTTAAAGGCTCTTACACACACACGTATGTATATAATGGCTAATTACTTCAAACACAATGTGACAAGCATTTTGTTCAACATTCAATGAAAAAGGTGCATTGAACAAAGACTTTGTGTGTGTGTGTGTGTCTGTCTGTATAACATATTTTCCGTAACCATATTCTTTCTAACCCTCAGTTAAACCTTTTTCAGGAGCAGCTACCTCTATCGAAACAGTCGCCTGTAGGACAAAGCCCCATTTGACGCGAGTCTCGTTGTAAACCCAATTATTCCTCTTTGGATGTCTCTCATGCTCTCTCGTCTTGTTAATTAGATTGTTAGCCAGCAACATATCGGTTACACACCTCCATTTCGACATTCCTCCGTTCCGAGATTTCTTCACTCCGACAGCTTTATTTGGAAGTTCCGCGGTTCCGACATGGTACATTTGCTGCCCCGACACAGAAGCGCCGCCGCTTCGACATGGAAAAGCCGCAGTTGCGGCATGCTGGAAAGGTTGTTCCCTAACCCCTAACCAGGGCTCCGAACCGGTTCAAGGAACGAAAACGCAAAGGAAGCGAAAACGAGCAGAATTTCACAGAACTTATAAGGAGTGGAAACAGAAACTTAAAAAGATTTCTTTAACTGTTCCAGAACAAAAACGGAACATTATGAAATTCACAAAACCGGTTAAAAATTTTAAGATATCTAAGTCTGGGAGACTGTTTCCATCCGCTTTCACTGTTGGTCGTCATTTTTAACTGGGCTTTTCACATTAATACAGTTGCACTGAAGATTTAAAGTCCACCAAATATATTCGGTATAAACTATATCTAAACGTAACATTGCACAAAATAAGGAACTTTAAGAACGAACTAAATTTTAGTGTTCCGAACCGGTTCAGGACCAATATTTTGGTGGCGGAACGGTTCTGAGAACGAAAACGTTAAACATGGGCCTGGCTGAACCGTTAAAAATAATTTCGCTTTCAAGCCCTGCCCCTAACCAATACCTGAATGGCGGCGGCGCCCCCTGACCGAGGAACGTTGCAGTTCCGATGCACTGCAGTAGATAATCAGAGTGGAGAAACGTCAAAATGGTGGGTGGCCCCCCCCCCAACACATCTTACCGGGCCCTGGGCTGCAAATGTCTTACCCAGTTTCTGAATACCTACATCATTACTTCCTGACACGTTTGTCTTCTGCTCCCTCGGGGCGTTCAGTCTAGAGCCCTGCACTCCCGCGGGAGTCCCACGGGGGAATTGCGGGACGCGGGACAAAAATTGAAAGCTCATTGCGGGTGCGGGCGGGACTCAGCGAGAGGAGTGCGGGCGGGAGCGGAATTGAGCCGCAGTCCGGCATGCGGCTTCTCTTCGACCTATTTGGATCGGATACTTATAGCGTTTGTATCCGATTCCGATCTAACACCTACCATTCCTGGTCGCGTCGCTTGTTTACATTTTAAATAAAGTTGCGAAAAAGAAAATCAGATTCCGTTCTGCTCTTCCGTGTTCGGCTCTGCTCTCCCGATCATGACTCAGGAGACTCAGCAAGAGCTCATCTAGTGGAAAAATATACCATACTTCAGAAGTAAATGCTGGTCTAAAGAGTGGTGTAGTAACGGAAGTTCCGACGTTCGCCTATTGCCCAAAGCCGACCCCGTTCCGACTC
>OMKY01246881.1:0-32749 GCA_900302395.1 Bregmaceros cantori | reverse complement strand
CATTAAGTGACACTGTATCCATAACGCATTCTCCTTATTATTATGTTTTGTTTATTATTACATGCTACCTCCTAATCCATTCATTCCACTCCGCCCATTTCCGCCTAATAGGGCCGTTAAAGGTAGCGACCAGGGGTGGTCAGTTGGAGTACTGCATCGGTGCGTCCGCAACATGTTGGACCGGTTCGGCTTCCTCTCCGCGGAGACTTGGACGCTCTTGTGCATTTTACTCGTTCTCATTGTTGTGTAAGTTGATGAATCCCACCGACATCACTTTATTCATAACACGTTAAAGTTTTTAAATTATACGTAACTCTTTTTTTCTTTTAGAAATTCGCACACGTGTTGTCCTCTTTAACAGGCTGAGGAGAACAACACTCGCATTTTGTTGCATTCACGACAGCTGCTATGCATCCTGAAGCCTCTAGCCTGGCGAGCCAGGACCAACGCCTCGTCCACGCATCGCACATCGCCCTAGAGTGGGCCACTGCCTAATGTGCAGTGGCGGACAGACGACAGGGCACACCGAGCATTTTCCCGGTGGGCCGACGCCCAGTAGGCCGTTGATGTTGCATTTTATTTGTATTTATAGTGGTAAAAATCACCGGCGGGCGGCGGCCAGGCAGCGGCCCACACTCTCTTAACACAGTAAACGGTTTGGGCCCCCTCTTGTGGTAGCTTGGGCTGTGACTACAATTCTACCAGAAACGAAAGTATGACAACGAAACTAGGGGTGCACAATCTGGGAGATCGAGCTACGAGCGGGCAGCGCTCGGGCTGCAGCAGGGCTGGACTGGCATTTTTGACTTAGACCGGCCCCCATAATTAGCGGAGCACATCTGACATGGAATTGACGTAACTTATGTCTTATAAATGCACAAAGCCTCTGGTCAAGGGGAAAAGGCACAAACTTTTACTCTAGTTTTAGATGACTAAAATTCATACAATTTTAGATGACGAAATCTAAAATTATTTTAGTTAACTAAAATATTATTGATTTCCTATTGTCTACACTTCTCTATAAAATTGTATAGCTTTGCAATGTAAACAACATTGAAGTTCTAACCACCCAAACACCCCCTTTTTTAGTAGTAACAACTATTTGGCACAATTGCCATTTTCAATGATACTCAAGGTAAATAAACATTCATGATGGCGTTTAGTTTTTATTTTCTTTAAAATGAAATATTCATGTGAATTGCAAAATGTAACGTAGTCAAGATTACTTTGAATAAAAAATACTAGAATATTCACCCAATAAACAATAGTCTTCTTTAATTGTATAAAACATACAATATTTGTGCAAGATTCAATAGTTTTCATATTATTTTATGTTGAAACACTATTACTTTCTATTTTAAAATGGCATACATAACAGCCTATGATTAATGATTAATAATTACGACTCCAACATCAGCAAATATTAAAATAAGAGTATATGTAACCTAGATATATTTCAATGAGTCGATTATTTTAAATTAAATTAAATTAAATGTAATATTCAGCTAAACTCTCTGGTTTTAATTTGTATTAAAACTATTAATGCTGAGAGAAGGAGTTGAACCAACAACCTCTGACACCCCAGTCAATGACACTGACCACTAGGCTACAAGATCTGGTCATCAGTTATCATTGTATTGGAAGGTGTTTCCTGCAAACAAACTTGGACAACTGAGATTTTACACGCCTACTCCTACGACTTAAAGGTAGACTAGTAGAAGCCCTATTTTAAAAATTCACTTTCGTGTACAAATGTGTTTAGGGTGTTGTCTGTTGTGGGATTTGAACCAAAAACGTCTGAGTGATCAGTCCTCGACTCTGACCACTAGACTATGGTGTCTAGTGCTGACCGGCTAATATATTGGACAGGTGTTTCCACTCGGCCTGCCCACCGGGACATTTTTAGCAATTGTTCACATACACTTACAAACTGCTTATTATGGCTGCCTCTGGCATGTTCACATAACCATGAACAAATGTTATAAAATCAGTAACCTGAATTAGTCTGTCAAATGTGGTATTTGAACCACCAACCTCTGAGACACCAGTCCATGTGTCTAACCCCTTGACTACCACATCTGATAACTGCTGTCTGATGTATTGTGTGTGGTGAATTGGCACCAACACCAGGTAATGGAATATATGGTATCACATGTACGCTCTGTCAAAAACTCTACATTAGGGAAACCAGGTACACACTCAAACGCTGCCTCAAACAACACTTGTACACAATTAGGAAGAACACACTCCCCATCTCATCTGGCCATCACAGCACTTGAGACATGCGCTGCCTGGTCAACATCCCGGCACAGGTCTCAAGAACGCAAATGAATTCACCTCCTAAGTACCAGTGTCCCCTATGGCTCAAATGTCCCACATGGCTTATATGTGAGATATCCCCCCACTAACCAACATCACACCACCCCCCACCACCCATTTAAGCACCATTGAATTTATATGGGGACATATTTGTACATACAAACATTCCCCTCCTTCCCATGGGCCTACAAACAACCCAGTCCTGAGCAGCCTGAATATAGCACCTTGTAAATAGTATTTTATTCATATCACAGCTTTTTTAACTATCTTTTGAGCACTGTGCATGTTTTTTTTTGTAATTGCACTTATTTTTAAGATTGTTCCAAGCACTTCTGTCTTCTATCTGTCAATTTGTTTGTTTGTGATTAATTGTGCAGCCATTTATATATTAGACATAAGTTCATGTCTAATGAAAGTCGATTTAATGTCAGATGTTCTCTAAATAGGGGGGCCGGTCAAAAAGTCCAAAATGCCCGGGCCGATTGGTTCTCCCAGTCCAGGCCTGCTAATGTGGGACACCTAAGCTCCAGTGACTCTGGCTCCTAATAAATGTTGCTGGAACTATGGTAAAAGCAAACTATGGTAATGTGTCTAACTGTTCAACAATACATTTAACTGTTCCACATTAGGCAACTGACTGTTCCACATTAGGAAGCTGCAAAAATGGCTCCCATTAGGGCAATCCACCCTATATTCTTGAAAGTCCCTCCTTCACCACCCGCGATTGAAGAAAAATAAAGGAGCCACGCCTACAAGCCAATCTATTTATCGGGATAGAGATTAATATAAATAAATAAATAGGGGGGCGCACGGTGGCCGAGCGGGTAGAGAGCGCGTCCCCCAGACCACAGGTCGAGCAGTGCCGTCGGTTCACACAATCCCTCCAGCTTTTCTACAATGCCCCCCCCCCCACTCTTCATCCCACTTCCGATTTCATCCTGTCGCTGTCTCTCAATAAAAAGAATGAAAAAAAAAGGCGCTTGCGCCCAAAAAACCCTTTAAATAATGTTATTTTTTCTCAGCACAAGCGCCATTTTCTATTTTCTATTCACACCGTTAGTGTGAAAGCAGGATGAGAGAGTGGGGATGAGAGAGCGGGGACGAGCGGACATGCAGTATATGACCGAACAGGAAGAGATCTCACGGCGGTGTGTGTGCTGTGAACACAGACACAAGGCTATGAAATGGGGCTAGATGCGTGCAGGGATCTAACCCACTGTGCCATGTAATCCCCACAGCTATGGCTACGCTCCCTACGGTTTCTTCAAAGGCTCCGGCATACCTGGACCAAAACCATGGCCATTTATTGGGACATTTCATAAATACAGAAAGGTATGTATGTATGTAATACGTGTATGTATTATGTATAGAGCTGCAACAACCGATTAATTGATTAATCTCCCTTTCTCCCTTCTCCCTCCCTCTCTCTCTCTCTCTCTCTCTCTCTCTCTCTCTCTCTCTCTTTCTCACTCACTTTCTCTGTTATGTAGGGTATGCATGTGTTTGACCAGGACAACTTCCAGAAATATGGCAAGTTGTGGAGGTAGGTTAGAATCATTTCTAATGAGATAGATATAATATAATGAGTAGAGCAGACATGAGTAGACTATTGTCCGTTAGGCTTTTTCATTCGCCCTGCCAAAATTAACAAAACCACATTCATATTTTTTTAATATAATGTATTTGTTGTTCTGTTACTCCCTGACTGTGCTTGTGTGTGTCAGTTTCTACGATGGAAGACAGCCTATGCTGGGAGTGATGGACACCGCTATGATCAAAGCCATCTTGGTCAAAGAATGCTACTCTGCCTTCACCAACCGACTTGTAAGGTCAGGCGTATTGATTAGAGTCAGACTGATATATCGATCACTGAATCGGTGACCGATATGAGGCATTTTTATATATCGACATGTGCACCGATATGTATTTATATCTGTATCGGTGCTAGATCGGTATAGGTACATTTTACCTGCCAATACGGCAACATTATTGCAATTACATTCACGGTTGAAATTAGTCATTTTTTAGAAAGCTTGACATTAGTCATTTTCCCTCCAACTGTCCCTTACCCCTATATAAAGGCAACATTACATTTTTGATAACAATCTCAATGAAAACAATGACATTTAAATGTAGTGTGTGAGTGCCATTATCCATATATTTTCCATGAGCCTAGTCTCTAATAATCCTAAGCAAAAGGACACCAGCAATATGTGGGGGGGGGGGGTGTCAAACATGTTTTATCTATATGAGGTGCAGTTTTTTACCTCACCAGAAGCACTGGAAATCTGGAAATTTATTGTTGAGGGTTGAGGCTAACTGCGATTCTGTTCTGTACCTCAACATTCACTATAAATGTGTTGTAGTTTAAGTGAGCTGCTGCTGTTTACCACTATTTGTTTGTTGTTTCAGATGTTGCTTGTTACAAACAAGATAGCACATATGGACCTATGCCTCGTTAAATAAAAGTTATGAAAATGTGGTTTTGCGTCGTGTCAAGCTGTATCACTGTGATCTGATTACATGTAATCCTTCCCGACCCTGTTTACACATCCACCTGTGCCAAACCTTACCTCCAATAATTAATAATAATACTAATTAATAATAAAATAAACAACAATAATTAATATTTCTCAGGACTTTGGTCTGAATGGTCAGCTGTCTGACGCTGTGGTCGTCCTGGAGGACGAAGACTGGAAGAGAGTCCGTTCTCTGCTGTCTCCCTCCTTTACCAGTGGACGACTGAAGGAGGTTTGTTAGCATCAATGCCTATGTTAGCCTAGAAAGCTATATTAGCACAGAGAGCTATGTTAGCATAGAAAGCTATGTTAGCACAGAGAGTTATGTTAAAACAGAGAGCTATGTTAGCATAGAAAGCTATGTTAGCATAGAAAGCTATGTTAGCATAGAAAGCTATGTTAGCAGAGAAGCTGATGTTAGAACAGAAGCCTATGTTAGCACAGAAAGCTATGTTAGCACAGACGCCTAAGTAGGCACAGAAGCCTATGTTAGCACAGAGAACTATCCTAGCATAGAAAGCTATGTTAGGATAGAAAGCTATGTTAGCACAGAGAGCTATGTTAGCACAGAAGCCTATATGTCAGCACAGAGAGCTATGTTAGCACAGAAAGCTATGTTAGCACAGATAGCTATGTTAGCACATAAAGGTATGTTAGCACAGAAAGCTATGCTAGCATGGAAAGCTATGTTAGCACAGAAAGCTATGTTAGCACAGAAGCCCATGTTAGCAGAGAATTATGATCACATTTTAAAAGTGATCTTCCCTTCCTCTGTCAGTATGCCCATCAAGAAAACCACTAGCATGTAAAGAAAATGTCCTTTTTTGTTGTTGTGTTTCAGATGTTTCCAATAATGCAAAAGTACAGTCAGATCTTGGTGGATAATCTTTCACAAAAAGCTGCAGCAGACCAAGCAGTGGAAATGAAAGAGTGAGTTTCGTAATTTTTCATTTTATTTTTATTTTTTAGGAGCAACATTTCACTATTTAAGTGGGGAAAACGTGTAACATAAAGTGTCAATCAAAATATCAAATCGAATTATCCAGTCACATCGCAGTAGATGGGACAAGCGGCGTGGAGGCATGTCATGAACCGAACCCCGCCCACTTTTTGCGTCGCCCATACCAAACGTCTCGATTTGAGTAATTTGATTGGTCAGTTCGTGTACGTCTAGCGGCGTGCGATGCGTGGGCGATTCGTTGGTTCAGGCTCAGAGCAGCCATCTGAACGACCGAATGATTGAAGACCGAAAAGTTGGTGGTTTGAATCCTGGCTCAGACAGTCTCCGGCCAGAGTATCTTGGAAAAGACCAAAATTGCTCCCAATGGGTCGTGGTAGAATGCCTTTCATGGCCGTCATTGTTTTGTGCATGTGTACGTAATTTGTCATTAGGGATTACGAGAATATTCCAAAATTGAAAAGAGAAATGTTCTGGCTCTGTGCCACAGTCGGACTTAGTTCACAAGTACGGGCAGCGTCGCAAGTTTTCCTCCCCTCACCGACCTTTCTCCAATGTCTTCCCCTGATCGCTTTCTCATGTCACTTTCACAACTAACCCTGTCAAGTCTGTGGTTTTCTGAGAGACAGCAGAACAGCGGCCCAGCAGAACGGCAGTGCCCCCAGGGAACCAAGCTCAGCGGCTACATCCACGACTCATGGAATAAATGGCAGGAACTCTGCCTGACCCCGCTGATCGTAGAGGACGTGGAGGACATTTATATCTTCGTCGTCACACTCATCACCCTTCTCCTGACGATCGCGAGCGCCATTGCCGGAACGTACGTCCACTTCAAAATGAGAGCGCAATGGAAGCGCACACACGACCCGGAACTTGGCTGGTGGTCTCTATCCCACCTCCACCTCCCGGGAGCGAGCGCCCCCCGTGCCCTTACCGTGAGCAGCGAGGACAGCACACTAAGGAGCGTCGCCGTTACGGTTAACGACTGCTACTCCTCCATCAAGGCGGCGGAAGAGCTGCTCCTCAAAATTGCTGAAAACACCACCGCGTCCAACACCAAACCTAACAAGAACATTGATGGACAGCTCAAAAACATTGAAAAACAGCTAAAAGAACTGAAAGAAACCCTCTCCACCAAGGACTCTAACCCCGACCGTAACGAGGAAACCAAGGATCTAGCCGATCGACTCGAAGCCCGTTTCGACTCCCTCCTGCGTACTTTCAGGAAGTTTGAGTCCGAAACTCAACAGAACCTATGCACTACGCATGAGATATTGCGTAGACGCCTACGTTTATGGAAGAATGCTAAGAAGGGTCTCCATATTCTGAAAAACGTATCCTTAGATCCATTTAGAGTGCATCTGATTGTGTTCCATTCTAAGACTAAGCAATACATACCTAAATGTAAATGTGGGTGGGCCAGCCTCCTTCCAACTCAGTAGTATGAGCCAGCAGAGCCAACAGTGTAGTGAAGGACGTTTGTCTTCATCGGGGCTTCAGCTCTCTCTCCTCCTTGTCGCCCTCTGTAGAGTGTTTGGACCGTACAGCATGGACGTGGTCACCAGCACCTCCTTCAGCGTGGACATCGACTCACTGAATAATCCCAAAGATCCGTTTGTGGCCAACATCAAGAAACTGGTGGAGTTCAGCTTCTCCGATCCCCTGCTCATTCTCATCAGTAAGTGGATCATCTGAACTTGTTAGCTGTCTCATTACTCATTTTCGCTCTCGACACCGTTGGATTTGTGTGTTCCTGTGATGCTTTTGTAGCAGAGTTGGACGATATTTCCATCGTCTACCAACCGGCGATTGCCGATGTATTCGTGCGCGTGCAGGCGCATAAACAAATGAATGCACCTGTCGGGCAGAGCCTCATTAGCGTGACCAAAGACAGCAGTGATGTGGAAGCACGCGCACATACACACACACAACAGAATGCCGCTTTGACAAGGACCCGTATGTATTGTAGACGCAGCGCAACTTTTATATTTGATTCTCTGTCTTCTCCCTCCCCCCTCCCACACACTCTCTTTCTCCCTCTAACCAGCAAGAAGGTATACGTCCGTTAAATGAGATGAATACATTCATGTTTCTTTTAAGTGTTCGATATTCTCTCCATCCATCAAAATATAAGATAAGTACATTCAAATTTGTTTGATTTTCTTGCGAGTCTACTAGTACTAGAATAGTCTAGCCCCACAAAACATTCTCCATGCGTGTGTGTTTCGGCAATACCACCACCCAGGATGAAACTAAACTGGGAAGAGTAGTCAAATGTGCATCTAAAATCACAGGATGCACACTCCCTACGTTGGAATACATTTTTACACCTAGAATAATTAGAAACGCAAATAAAATCTTGGCTGACACACATCACACTGCACCACGCATCTTCGTTCTCCTACATTCAAGTAGGAGGAAACAGCACCTAGACAACAGCTATCAGATACTTGGATTCAGATATCAACAGGGCTCCGAACCGGTTCAGGGAACGAAAACAAAATCCAGAAACAAGCGTAATTTTAAAGACTTTTATGAGGAGCGGAAACGGAAACGAAAAAATATTTCTTCAAATGTTCCGGAACAGAAACGGAACATTATGAAATCCAAAACCGGATAAAAACGTTTTTTTTCTCCGTTCTCTGTATATTTCAGCATATCCTATGACTAGACTATTTCCGTCCACTTTCAGTGTCAGTCGTCAAGCCTCTGCATGCATCTGGGGCTCTATCTTGTGGACAGACGGGGAAGTGAATGTAATGGCGTTAATACAGTTGCTCTGAAGTTTGAAAGTCTACCAAATATAGTTTGTATAAAAACTATATCTGCACAATATAAGGTACTTTAAGAGCGAACAAAATGTTCCGAACTGGTTCAGAACCAATATTTTGATGGCGGAACGTTTCCGAGAACGAAAACGTTAAATATTGACCTGCCTGAACCGTTTGGAACGGAACGTTTTAAAAATAATTTTGTTTTCAAGCCCTGGATATCAGATATAACATCAAATACTTGAATGGGGTCCAATGGTCTGTATTATATGTAGCAACAAAAATCTCCTGTTTACTTGTCTATGATGAATTCCTTGGTGATTATCAATTTATTATAATTCCTAGATGAGTTTTCGTGCAAAGCACTGGGGGGAGTCATTTTGTCCCGTGCTTCTGCAGGTCACTTCCGGTGCCTGTATGTATGTATATAAAGTCTGGTAGAAGGCAGCGATACGTGGACACAAAAACACACAAAATGCACACCAATTCAAAATCCAACCACTAGATGTCACTCTGTGACCAGTTACACATCACTCTCCTTGCTTTGTTAACTTTTTTGTATAAATATTGATGAAATACAGTCAAAATCCTACTTGAAGTTACTTACCGAGTGGTCACATGTTCTTCTGGACCAATAGGCTGGCTGCTTCTACTAATTCTTCCAAAAGGAATGAGAAAATGTAACGGGTTGAACTGATTATTAAATCATGCGTTTGTGGGTCACAGATCCGCAAGAAAACATTTGTGTGGAATAGCACAACGCAAGATACCACCACAATTATAAAATATCCCTGTAGGTGGGTGCGCCCACCGAATAGACATGGCCAAATACACGGCAAGTAAATGAGACCAGAAGTGACGTTCAGAGATCGGAGGTACCCCCCGAACTCGTCTATTAGTCATTATAATCTTTTAATTTATTATAATCTATTTGGTAATCGCTGCACAGCTAAGCGATTTTTACATTTGTCTGGCAATTCATTTTACAATCAATCACTCAACGATCAACCTCACCAGAATATTTAACTTGGTGTCCTGGTCTCCTCAGTTCTGTTTCCGTTCCTCCGCCCCCTACTGGAGAAGATGGACGTGTCGTTCTTTCCAAGGGACAGCAGAGTCTTTTTCTATGACACCTTGAAGAAGATCAAAGCAGAGAGAGAGAAGAACATACACGATGTAACTCACACACACACACACACACACACACGTCCGCCGGCACAGCAGATCCTTCGCGTAACACAATAACTTTTGAACAGATGGATGGATTTGTCCCAGATTTGGTGTGTTAATGCCCTAGGGTATGTTCATGGACTGATGATAGTTTGGAGGCTAACACTTGATGGCTGAATTCAAGTTGGCCACATTTTTGTCACAGGGATGAAAAGCCGAAATCTACAATGCATACATCCTACCAGTAGTGCTATGTGGCCTTGAATGTGTAAACTGGATCACAAAGTTAAGCAGTGTAATCAAGCATTCAAAAACCACTTCATGCGATGACCAGCCACCGCCTTTTAGGCCACATAAGAATAAAAGAACTAAGTAGACTAAGTCAGTCAAACCAATAATGACAATAATCAAAAGCAAAACTCTTAAATTCTACGTACACATCAAGCGAACCCAAATAGGTCTGACAAAACTCTGCCTTGAAAGATTAGTGGTCGGCAATAAAAGCAGAGGAGGACAACCCAAAAGGTGGCGCGACAACATCTACGAATGGTCAGGACTTGACCTGCCAACCCTCACCAGAATGACACTGGACCGAAGCCTATAGAGGAAGCTGATCCATGTTGGTGCACAGTCTGCTACAAATGGAGAAAGTGAACTATGATGATTTCTGTCAGAAACATTTTAGTCAAGAAGCACAACAGAAGATTAAGAAGCAATGCTTTATTGTTAATTAGAATTATCTTGGCGGCATGGCTCTGTTCTGAGGAACCCCCCTATTTCCTTGAGTACCATGGAAAAGCACTAATTCAGGGGGCAGCAGTACTGTAGAGAATTTTCACCCTAGCACATAGGGTGAGATAGATAACCCCTCATGAACAGAGCCAAGTGATGTGACAAGAGAACATGTCACATTGTTTTTTTTTTCATCTTGATAAGCTGGGGCAGGGGAAGGTGGTGGGTAGCAAAACAAGCAGTATACAGTTTAGGAGCCGGTAGAAATTATAGGGCATGGGGAGCGCGTGGTGGCCGAGCAGGTAGAGCGCACGTCCCCCAGACCATACGTCAAGCAGTGCCGCAGATTCAAATCCCCTGTCCGGCTTTTCTGCAATGTCTCTTCATCCCAGTTTCCGATTTAATCCTGTCACGACCTCTCTCAATAAAAGAATGAAAAATGGCACTTGCGCCCAAAAAAATAATAATAATTTTAAAAAAGAATTTATAGGGCGTGCCGGAGCTGTCCGGCGGAGAGTTAATCAGCTAAGGGATGCACGTGGATCAATAAGGAATGAATGAAGGGGAGAGCAGCAAGCTTCTTAACTATCATGGCCTGCCAGAAATAACGTTAGCACTCTACATTTATAACACACTTGTATGAGGTGAAGAGCAGAAGAAACATTGAATGGTAGTGAGAGACAGTGTGGCTATGATCAGTATTAGATAATGATAAATAATAATGGGGATCTTGATTATCTCCATCTGTGATGCAGAGCCGTGTGGACTTCATGCAGCTGATGGTGGACTCTCAAAGGAGCAACAACAACGAAGACAAGAGCTCAGAGAGAAGTAGGCCACCATTTAATTAGGGACGAGCGATCACGTTCCGAGTCTGCTTCCAAAACGCATCCCAACCAATGCGATGTGTCCTTAGGAGGAGCTCATTATACGTACTAGGAGCGGCCTCCCCCACTCGCATGCCGACTGCCGCAGCTGCGCGCACCTGCACAAGTATGCTCGCAATCACGCACGTGCATCTGAGCATTCGTCGACACGATACACACCTCAATTTAACCATGAACAAACAAAAAGTAGATAGGTGGTCGAATGGTCCGTATCGAGAATATAAAATATTCAAGTTCACCCTCATTACAGAGACCTCGCGAATCCCGCCGCACACACACACATCAACACACACAGCGAAGCAGCCCGCGTTGACAAACACACACTGCTTCGCTCACACGCGGCGATTCCCACGTGTCACGAGCTCCGCCAGGAGGCGGAAATGCAGGTGGAGCAGCGGCGCGCTCCACCTGAAATGAAAGCAGGCTTCCTCGCCTGACGTCACAATCTCGTTCCCAATACTGATGGCCAGTTTGTCACCTTACTCTCAGAAGATGCTGCTATATGGGGCGAGCAACACTTTGTAGTGCAAAAAGTAGTGAGCATCGATGAACTCTCGACTAAGCAATATAACCCATGCATTGCGAGACTCATTGAAAATGACCCAAATTACAAAAAAATTGCACAGTGGGAGTCGATAGCGGCCGACCATGGCAAATAGTTATAAATGTAAATACTTTTGATTTTTTGTGATGATTGTTGAATTTTGTAATGTAATTGAATTCGAAAATCTCAGTTGTTGCTTTTGAGTGCACTATAAGCGAGTGCACTGTATAGGGAGTGGGAAGTAGTGATTGGATCACATGCTATTGGTCCCATTTTTTATTGACAGTGTTAGTGTGAAGGGGGATGAGAGAGTGGTTATAGTCACCGCACCTGACGCGGCACCATTCATGTTAATGGCACCGTGTCTCCTGCAGCGACCACAGCGCCACGAGTTCTCCTCTCCTCGTCGGCTTGTCGATCTCTTCAACCCAGTCTCCGATGAACCCTATCCAAGAAAGATGAAAAACGACTCAAATGAAATGGAATACGGACAAGGACCCGATGAGTTCTTTAAGCAATCAGGGGTTAGGCTTGTGTTTTGCCGTCATTTTCAGCCCTGAGCGACCATGAGATCCTGTCCCAAGCCATGATCTTCATCTTCGCTGGCTACGAGACTTCCAGCAGCTCACTGTCTTTCCTAGCCTACGACCTGGCCACTAACCCAGAGGTCCAGAGGACATTGCAAGAGGAGATTGACGCTGTTCTGGAGGACAAGGTGTGTTTGCGATAACAACTAATGTCGAAGATTCCATGCCGTATTAACCACCAGACTCCAAGGGCTCCGATTGTGAGGGCTTTATTAATCATCATCATTGATCACTCTGTTAAGATCATCTCTGATTTCCACTTACAAGTCTTCGCGAGCAATCCTGCTCAACCTCAGTAAATACGATCTTGCCGGCCCCCTCCTTCTCCCAGTCAGCTGTAGTAACTATTAGCACATGCCCAATATCCCCAATTTAGGGTGGGGGAGACATGAAGGGTTGGCACAATTTCCTACGCAACATAAAATGACAATATAACTTTCAGTGGACCCAAGCAAGAGACAATGGGAAAGGCTCAGGAACAACTTTTATAAAATAACAAAACTCCACTGAGGCAAGAAGAGAGTTAATACACACTTACCTAAAAAAATAAAATAAAGCTGCCGTCATACTTACATTTATACTTAGATCAGTGGCGGGTGCTGGTGTTCATCATACAACTTGTACGTTAGGTTATTAAATGGCCTTTGCCCATTGTGTTGCGACTGTGCGCTGAGCATCGCATCTTCGGCGCTGATTGACGCTACGTATACATCACAGCAGTACACACACACAGAATTTTAGTTGGCCATGAAACAAATCTCTCAAGATCAACAGGTAATGAACAGAGGCGATTCTAGGGTCTGTTGGGGCCCCAAGCGGAAATTTTCTGTCACTCAAATAAATGTCCTAAAAATGTTAGTAGTATTGTTCACAAGTTACAAACACGTGGAACCATTTCAATAAATCAATAAAACACTGAATGTGAACATGTAAAATCAGCACATATAACATGTCAAAATATCAGGCATGGCTACTCCCTGCATTCAGTAGCATCACTGCGCATGAGAAGAAAATGTTTTCAGCCTAGAGGTCTTTTGTGATATTGTCTCTTGATGTGTGGGTGTGTGTTGGTCTCCAGAGCAGACCCACGTATGAAGACATCATGGGCATGGAGTATCTAGACATGGTCTTGAACGAGTCCCAGCGTCTCTATCCGGTGGGCTTCCGATTGGAGAGGATGACTAAAGTGTCCGTGCAGATCAACGGGGTGACCATACCCAAAGGATGCGGCATAGCCATCCCCATCTATGCCCTTCACCGTGACCCGTCGCTGTGGCCGGATCCGGAGGCCTTCAAGCCTGAAAGGTACTGGAGTGGGACTTCATCTGCACGATAGCAGGCTGCGTCACCTAGTACAGTAGCACCAAGACTGCTTCTCGGGAACCAATTGATTGTGTTTCAAAGAAGCACTTAAGCCGTGACTCCACAGCAAATTTAATGGACCACGGGCGCAGCATTATGCCCGTGTCTCGACGGAATCTGTGTTGGAGGTCCAGACTCCCCCACTCCTCTGACGCCCACCCGCCGTGTGGGTGCGGCTGAACTGGCGCTACCTGTTTGCAAAAAAAAAAAAAAAAAGTGCCTGCACCTAGGTAGCCCAACAGTCTTGTTTAAGAAAAACAATGCGAGGAAAAAGCTGTTCCAATCACGCTTTCCCACTCAACTTACATACACAGAGAGGTAGAGGTGGGAAGAGAGAGAGAGGGAATAAAGCTGTCTCACCGACACATTGCGTATAAAAAAACTGAAAAGAGGAGGAAAAAATGTGCGCTTGTATCAGCGAGGTCCATTGCAGACGCGCATGTGTGTCCATGACAATGGTTGCGTATTGGATGTGCCAGCCAGACGAATTCACGAGCAGACAAAGAGAGAGTATATATCTGATAAGATAGATGTTCATTGACATCTGTAAAACAATTTGTACACGATTTAATCTGTGGAAAAAGCACCCGCTGGCTGGCCCCGTGGTATAGCGGTTACGGCAGCCCCATACAGTTGACAGAATAGGAAGAAAGCGAGCAGGCAAAAACCTTGTTTTTTTTTTCTATACACACACAGAAAAGCGGATTAGGCAACAGCAGTGGCGCATTTATGTGCCGCAATGAAATGCATTTTGTAACGACACAATCTTCCAAAATCCCTACACACACACACAGGAGCTATCCTTCAGGTTCACTGTCTCCGCTGAACTGAAGACAGAGTGCACAGGGATTTCCCCTGGGGGAACCCCCACTGAAAGACGCTTTGCTCCTGTTCAATCAGCGTGCCTCGCATTTGAGCTGCCCAATTAGTTTGAAGCAGTGGCCAATCACGGCCCTACATCCCGGCTACAAGCAGCGGAGCGCGACGGATGGCTGGGATATTATAGTTTGTCCCAACCTGATCACTATAAGTGGTTGATTACTAAAATCGAATGTACCCTTTTTTTGTCAATTTGTTTTATGCCCGACGGCATAAAACAGCCCCCGGTAGCCGCGCAGAGAACAGTCCAGCCATTTCGCGGTTTGTTTCCTAGTTTGAAATAAAGATTGTTGACGGTGGATGGGGTGTGCGTCGCATCATATAAGGCAACGCCCTTATGTACAGGATGATTTTGATGGCTTGTGACTCTTGTCTTGTGCTTCACAGATTCAGCAAGGAGAACCGTGCCAACATTGATCCATATTCCTTCTTGCCGTTCGGAGCTGGCCCCAGGAACTGCATCGGCATGCGTTTTGCCCTCTTGGCCATGAAGCTCTGCATGGTGGAGATCCTGCACAAGTTCTCCTTTGTCACCTGCAAGGAGACTCAGGTGAGACGCATAGCTACGTCATTCCTTTGCTTCGTCTGAGGTAGGATTCACGGGAGAAGACCTCCCTCTCCATGGTGGGATCCTGAGGCATTCCCAAGCCAGCCGACAGACTCTCCAGCATGCCCTGGTTGTCGCGACGCAGTACCACCCCCTAGAGGATATCTTACATACAGAGAAATGAACACAACTCCATGAGCACCGTAGAGTATACCGGGGGCTTTACTCCTGTGCTGCAACCTCCACATGATGTGCAGTCCGTAAACGACTGTGGTGACCCAATGTCACCACGGGGAGTGTAATCCAACTGGCGTTCGTATTTCCGTGTTCCAAAAGAACCACTGCGTATTGTACTGTTTAGTTCATTTATTAAACTTTTGAAAATAAAAAACAAGCTCTATCTATGCCCACCTAATAAGTAGTAGTAGTCCGTAATCCAGTCATGTAATACAGTCATGTCGTTCGGCCGCTGCCGGTGCAATTTGCATTGATGGTGCCATCACTCAACATGAATGAATAAGAAAATATACAAACTCTAACGTAAAGTGTCCACAATTCAGGTATACATAAAAGTTATCAATTATTTTCTTAGATAACAAAATATTAAAAATACATATTATTCTAGAGCTGTATTATTTATTGAAATTTGAAATTTTCTTTTTCTAAAATAAATAATATTGTAGGCCTAATTGGCGCCTACAACGACAATGTTCTCCAGTTACAAACATAACAATATTTCATAATGCTTAAACCTGCAGTGCTGTCTGTTCAACAGATTCCTCTGGACCTTATTGCTGAAGGCTTCCTCGCTCCCACCAAGCCCATCACACTCAAGCTGGTTCCGAGAGCCTGTTGAGGATGTCACACCCTGTAGACACCTGGTCACATTTTTATCTCTATTTAGTTTAGTAGTTGTATTTGTCTTCTCACTTCCACATAACATATAGCCTGGCAAACCAAACGAATCGTCCACGCATCGCTCCAGCATTCGTTGGAGGATGGGATCAAAAAGGGGTGTGGTGTGTGAGCATTTAAGAAAAATCAAAGTTATGCAATCACAGCACAGTAGCTGTCAACGTGGCTCTGATTGGTCAGCAGAAACGGAGCAAAGGATCCAATTTTTTTTATTCGATGGACCCAGACCAAGGTTAGAGCGATGCACTGACGATTCGTTTGGTTCAGCTTGCCAGGCTACATAACAAGGAAAATGCCTCTGAAAATATATGGTGAAATATGTTGTTCCCTGATCTTTCCCGAGTCGATACATACCTATGCTGCTTCTTCTCCATGCATGCACTCCCTTTGGCACGTAGCAGTTATGTTAGTTCTTTTGGGCATATCTATTGTACCCACACAGGAGGCACCATCTCCACTGTATAGATGTGATTTGGATGAAACTTGGAAAGTCTGTTGCCGACTCCATTCTTGACACATTTGGCCCACGTAGTTTTGTCTGCTTTTTCACTGGGGCCCCATTCCATTACAATATTAATTTTTATGACACACCTTACAGGGCCCAAAGTGTGCGAGGGGCAGAGCGGGATTTGCCTGGTACGCCAGATAACCAGTCTAGCTCCGTTTGAATGTACAAGGGAGACTAAATGCATCAAATGTCGCTACTAGTGGAGCAAATCTGCATAAAACGTATGGTTTTAAAAATGTCAGAATTGTTGGCATTTTGTTGCCCATTTTCAATAATTGAATAAAAATGAAATAAGGATGTTTAAAGTTGAGGTGACACCATTTGTGTATGAAATTGTCAAACATATTTAGCATATAAATAAATAAAAATATTTTAGAAGGGTAGAAAATCTCCCAACAATTTCTAATGGCCACGTTTGGTGCTGAAATGGATTAACAAAATAATCAATTTTATTAGAAGTTGCTTCAATGTGAAGTTCGCCGACTGCCCCGCCCGACAACCACCGCCCGTGCAAGCTGTAGGGAGAGGTCTATGGGAAAGAGATGGAGGAGGCATTTGAATCTTTTGACACAGTATGCCTGTTCCGGACACCCAACGAATTTCTGATCGCGGACCCAGTTGGACCTAGGGGCGACGTGGCCTGATTACAGCAGACTTTACAGCGCCCCGTGACATGCTGACAGTTAACGTGTTTTAACAGTCAGATTTGGCGTGTTAATGCTCTAGCGCAGGTTCATATTCAAGAAACCTTCAAGATGGCTGAATTAAAGATGGCCAAATTTTTGTTTGGGCCAGTGGCGATTTTAGAAAACCTAAGCGGGGGGGGGGGGGGGTGGTATTTTGAAACCCCAGTATAGCCAATGGGCTCTGCGATGGACCCCACAACCCCCATGATTGGAGACAAAAGCCAATCCGTGACGTGACGTCACACATTTATCGTCCATTCTTATATACAGTCTAGGGTGAAAACCCTCCGTTAGTTCTGTTAGCACAGAATAGTAGGCTCTCAGAAATGTTACAGATAAGTGGATAGCGAAACAGCAAAAGTTTGCAATATTGAAATTGCAAATTTCAAAGTTTCAGGTTGATAATTGTTACAATTTAAAATGACATGGAAATTGACTTCTCTAGGCAGGTTCCCTGACTAAGCTTAGAGTGCAACACATTGGTAATGATCCAGAACCCAGAGGAAAAGAGGCACAGGCCAAGGGGGTTTCTTATAAATAGCAGTATAAATTATTTTATTTACAGAAACCTGTTACAAAACAAATAGACTATACAATCTTATTTAAATATCGAGTAATTCTAGTCTATCATTTTGTTCATGTGAATTACATAGCAGCCAATACACAAGTACAGCTGATCAAATTCTCGATAAATTTTATACAAACCCACACGCTTGAATCCACATCGGAAAACTATTCCGGGGGTGTTCACGTCGCCAATCTCTGGCGTCTTAGAATAAAAAGTAAAACCTCTCAGTTTTTCTTGCACTGAAAACTGCTTCTTGTTGATTCCACGTTCGGCTTCGGGCAGATCCATAAAAAACAAAAACGCAAAGCTTGGAAGAGTGGCTTACGGCTGCAAAGTGAGGTTTGGACAAAATTAAATTATTTGAAATAGTTTTTCACACAGGGCGACACATTTGGGAGTTTTGAACATTCAAGTAAGTTACACAACTAAAATAAAAATAAAACTGCCACGCCCCCAAAATCCCCTCAAAACAGTCAAGACAGGGGAACACAAATTCAGGCACTTTCTCATTTCATCCTTTAAGAAAAAAAAACATGTTCCATTAAAGAAGTGATTTAAATGACTTGTTTGGCAACAGCGATGCAAGCAGTCCCTCTCCCCATCAAACACTCCCATCCGGAGGAAAAAAAACCCTGGAAGCCTCAAACAAGCGACAGGAATATTCAGAAGGTCTGCAGCGTCTCATCCGTAAAAAGGGAAAATCATGATTTTATTTTCTATATATGTATGCAATTAGTCGACTTATCTGTTTTGAATAATAATTTTCCTTTATTTGATGTGGCGCATCAACAAGATAATCTTGTCAGCCGAAACATCAAAAACAAAAAATGCTGAACAAATGAGCAACAATGACGTTACTCTGACACATTACACATTAATTTAAATAACTCTCCTTTTAAAAAAAAAAAAACATTAATATTTCATAATTTATAACCTTGTTTATTAAGCAGTTAGTTAGACATTTAAAATGTAAGCTTTTGTACGTTCAGAAATGAGGCACCAATATTACATTTGTGTGGTCAAATATTAAACTGCCAATGTTAACGATGATTCAATTCCTTTGATTATTCTTATTGACATTATAGATCAGTCGACTAATCATTGCAACCTTATTTTGTTATATTTATTTATATATTATATGCACACACAGAAAATACTGAAAATTCACTCAACGCTGAATTTTCAATTGCATCAAGTCTAATGTCACTGAAGTCACATACATTGTTGAATTGTTTGAATTGTCAGAGGCTAAATTGTTATGATCTGCGTTAAGTCAATGGTGGGAGACATAAAAACTGCATGTTCGGCTCTGACAGAACATGACAGAGGTCCAAAAGTGTGACACATCCAAATGTAACACTTTCAGTGCCAAGTATTGTTTACAAAGATTTGCACCGATCCACAAAATATTTATTTATTTTTTTAAATCAGCAGATAAAAAAACAGACAGGATGAGCTATACGGTTGAGGGAAAACTTGAAAATAATGTGTTTCCATTTTGAAAAGTTTTGTCTCTGGCACTGAAAGTGTTTCGATGTGATTGAGCGCAGAGCTGAGTGAAAACTTCACATTCATTCTGTGTGAACGCTGATCAACGAAGTTCCAGGACAGTTCTGGCCAGTAGTGATTCACTGCCTGCTCCCGAAGAAAAGTTCTGGAACGAGTGATAATTCTGTCAACTTAGTGCTCCTTTGAATTGCAACAGACCATTTCAAAATAGACCGCACAGAATATCAGCATATACGTTTAGTCATGGATCTGTAAAATGCATTGTGGTTTTAGTCAAACAGTTAAAGATGCAGGAGTGAAGAACTTTTGCGGGCACATTATTTTTGTTAAACAATTGTTAACTTTGAATCTGAAAATTGTGATCTATTATACAATAGTTTTATTAAACTCAAGTCAGACGTCCACTTTTCAAGTTGATCCAAGGTAGTGTCCAAATACAAATTGTCACCGTCTGAAGGCTGGCGACGGATGATACGTAAACATTTTTAATTCCATCACTGCTGCACATTTTAAATGAATGCTGTGGTATCTTCGGTATCACTGTATGTTGGCTGTAGCCCAGAAGTGGACAGGTTTGCTGGCTCCATTTGTTGGTTGCATGTTTGACAAATAATAAGACATCAAGGCTGTTTTAACTTGTCATGAGCAGTAACTAAGGGTTTTCTGGAGCTTGTCTAACGATATATATATGACGTTACCCATTGCTTGGTTCGCAGTGCCAACCGACTCATATTTCTGACATTCAAAATAAACTTATAACTCATATAAATTGTACATGAACTGCAGATACAAGTCAATGGGTTGAAAAACTTGAGTGACCGCAAATGTTTTAAAATTCAAATTTCAAACTGAATAGTTCTTCAACCTCTCGCACTCTTGCTCAAACTAAACAATTACAGTCATAAACTATGGACTGCGATGAGTCCTTTAGACTACAATACAACACCAAACTGTTGAGATTTAAATTGAATATTTTTAAGCAGGTTTCCTGTTCGTCTCTGAAATATCAACAGTGGCGGTGTCTGAAATCGCTCCCTATCGGGCACACAAGATTTTGTACGGGTGTACTCTCCATGCACTCAAAGTATCACACAATGCAGCATGAAAAGTAGTGAGCGTCGATGTACCCTAGACCAAGCAATATAACCCATAATGCACTGCAGTGCACTATATAGGGAGTGAGGCGTCGGGGATAGGGTACGATTTCGGACACAGCCATAGTTCAGCTAGGACGTAATTTCTGGTAGGTTTGACCAATAGGGAGAGTCGATGTGACGACATTTCTGGTAGGTTTGACCAATGGGCAGAGTCGAGGTGATGCAATTTCTGGTAGGTTTGACCAATGGGGAAAGTCGATGTTTGAGTGTAATCAACCAAGCTGCTCTGAAGCTCACAGCTAAAGCCGATCGCGCCCCTGGGACCAGAACCGGGGAATTTCAAGCAACCAATAACATGATCTGTGACATTGATTAGCGCATTATTGTTGGCTCTCCGTGCATGTCGGGAAAACACAGGTTGTGTCCTGTGGACACTACAAACTTAATGGCTTTGAAAAGGTGGCAGAGCCCTACGGTTTAAATAATTTGCCCAAAGAAATAAAAATGTAGTCAGAAATCGTGCGCATTTGTTTGCAGTCCCGTCGCCCGTCCAGAAAGCGCTTTGAGCGCACCGCACTGAATTGACCAACGTGTGACGTCAATGGGCGGCACGTGTCGTATTCCCCGATGCAGCAGGAGAGAGTGAGGGTGTTGGGAGGTGCGGTTTGAAAAGCACGTGTGAATGAGACCTTGGACGTACGTGGGCACCCGGCGGGGGGCGCCCAGTGTGATGGTGGGACGATGCTCGCTCGGCGTATTGCATTTTGGCAGTGAACCAGTTCGAACGAGTCCTTGATCTGCACCGCCGCTTTACTCTCGCTCAATAAATAAGGGCTCTCCATTGTACCAAAAACGAACAAAAACATCTGTGTACAAAAAAGTGCAAAAATACATTTCAATTATGTACAATTTGTTAACAAAATATGTATTCTCAAATAGGGATACTTCAATACTTGTTCTTGATACATTGGCTACGAGAGAAAGCAAAAAATGTAAAGAAAAAGTTCTCTTGCCCTCTCCCTCACACCCGCCAACCCCCCCACGCTTGAGTCTTCACTTAGTGTTTGAAAAGCTGGGGCAACGAGCCGGAAAAAAAATGAGTGGACACAAACATGTCCAAATATTGTAACACATTAGTATTAATTAGGTTCATTTAGGGACCTTGACGGTTAACAAATAACCTACCCATCAGTTAATTACCAAACCATTGAATATTTGCACAATAGATGAAACAGCTCAATACATACATGCTTATGGTCACATAAGAGTTTGGTTTAACAGCTAAAAACAGGTCGTTTTCTATCAAGCATGATCTCACTTGGTTACTGGATATCTGACATTACTGCCCAATATCCATATCCAATACTTTTTTGGTGCCAATAACAATATTCTAAGAGTGCATATACCGATACTCCTATCGGTCCAATGATGACTGGTTGAAACATGTCTAGAATGACGTTAGAATAAAAATGAATAATTGCCTATTTGCTAGCCTGGAATGCCAGACCGGACACAGCCGAAGCATACAGCCGAGCATGCGCACTGGTATGGCGACACAAGGTCGGCTCCAGATAGATGCGCCAGCTTTTTAGAACACCAGAAGACTTCTTGCCAACATGGAACAAACGCATTGATTCCTATGTAGTCAGTTAACTGCGGAGTCCAATCGAAAAAAGGTGTAAAAAAAAAAAAAAAAAACCTTTACCGCTTTGTCCGATTCAAACACAGCTGACTCCTAGTGGACAAAAAAAATTAACCTTTTTAAATAAGATTCCTATGCAAGTTTTTCTTCTGTCGGTCTGTATGGTAAGGCTTACTAGGCCACAGGTTACTAGATTCCAGTAGTCCAGAGAAACAAAATAAAAAATTAAAAAGTCACGCCAGAGTTAAAGACACTATGTAGCCACATGTTTACAACCACACATCACTTCCATCATCAGATATCAGTATCCATGATCAATGGTCATGATCAATGTTCAGTCGCCGTCCAGAGGGACCCATCGGCTTCCATGACACCCCATAAGGTGCCGACTTTCATTGTTGGGAAAGGAAAATCCTTCGGGTTAACAACAGATCAAACTGAACGAGTCTGGAGAGTCAGACTAGGAGAGGCTCAGCATCCAACATGATTGTCATTAGTTTTGTCCGCTCAACTAACATCTTTTTGGCCCAGCTCTCCTTAGCTCTGGACCAAGGGGAACGTTGGTCCAGACCCAAAGGGTATGTTAGCTGCAGGTGCTTCACCTTTGTAAAGCCGGCCCCTCTATAAAAAAATTAAAAAAAGACTGGCACTGTGAATTAGCAAGGCCAAGAACGCGTGAAATGCCAAATCATATCCCTGGGCTAAGCAATTTGAAAAAGTGTTGGGGGGGGAAAAGCTAATTTTTTTTAAAGGTTTAGATGCTGCACCATCTAATATTTCTGTATAATATTATAAGAAATGTTATTAACATTATCAGATTTCATTCTTCTGAATGACCTGCATTTCAGTCTCTTCCCAGCACTGTTCATGTCCTGAAACAGTTTCTACGGTGAAATGTTGGCCCTCTAAGAAGGTCTAAACCCAAAACTACAGCATTCCATCAGCCGACACAGGGCTCTGGGAGGCTGCGAGGATGCCCCCTTTCTCCCCACCTCTTCGACGCAATTGAGGCACGTTTACTTTTCAAGAAAATATTAAAAAGAAATGAAATGTCGGCCCCGCCCCCAAGTCGAACATGACGACTGAACAGTGACTCTCAAAGTGAACCAGTGGTTTTCCAACGATGCGGGGAAAAGCGATTTGGGTCCTGCCCCCTCCACGGACCGATGGAGAGAGAGGAAGGAAGACCTCAGAGAGACAACACCCATTGTGACCGTTGGCCCTGGGCCCCCAGGCCGCATGGCCCAAGACCCCCCACCCACCCACATGGCTTTGGGAGAATTGCTGTGTCCGCAATAAACAAAACAAAAGAAAAAGAAAAAAAAGAAAAACGTCCGCTCTGGTCGTCTCCACCCTGAGGATTGAGGGAAGATGAAGCGGGCGAGGGGGTCATCCACCCGTTCCACCTGGTTCCACACGCAGAACCTGCCCACCACTGTCAGGGACGGGCCTTAGGCTGGACACAAGGAGGAACACAGGAAATGTCTTTCAGGATTATGAGAACTTGCCATAATTGGAGCATGGGCCAGTAGGTTTTCAATATTCCGCACTCCATATATAGCCCAGAAGTCTGTCAGGCAAACTTCTAACGAACTAGAATCACTCAGCGATTGCAAACCTGCGGCTAAACCCTAAACCTAACCCCTAAACGTAGTCTAAATTAAAAAAATTTTTTGGAATGTTGTGCTCGCGAGGGGATTCGAACTCGGGCCGTTGTCGTTAAAGTCAAGTGTGTTACCAGTGCGCTATACAAGCAGATGCAAAGATTGGGAGCAGACAACCTTAAGTTGCTGTTGGCAGCATGTCGGCCTTGTTTTAATTTTGAAACAACAACGCGATCGGAAACGGCAATGCCGGTCAAAAAAGGCATTGGCCGTTTAGGAGACTAAATGCACCTCGGGTGCAGCTGCGGGAGATACGCGTGACGTCACTACGGAGAACAGGGAACGTTCGTGTGCCGCTCACCCGTTAATATCAAATCAAACTTTATTAATATAGCATTTTCATGCAGAGCAATGTTAGAGTCTACAGAAATGCATCAAAATTGAATCACTTCTTTCTTTTGTCATTTCCATCAGATACGTGCTCAACTTTTTCAGTTATCAAGAGGACAAACCAAGGCGGGTGAAAACAATCTGGTCTGAAATCGCTTCCTATATACATTCGACAGACTACGACTGTAGTCAACAGACTCAACAATATGGCGAATTAAAATGAATCTATTCCATGTGGAGTACACTATAGGGGGTGCACGCCATTTTGGAGGGGTGTCTGAATATTCAAAATTATAGTGCACTCAAAAGAATCCCAGAATGCAACGCGAAAAGTAGTGAGCATTTGTTGGAGCCCTAATTTATTTGTTGTAAATATATATTATTTATTTGGATTTATTATAAAGATATTAAAAATATAAAATGAAGATATAAAATATAGATTTAATCTATTAATATTTTTGGACAAATGATTTTTGTTTAATGGATTAATTGTTTTTGGTTGGTTGATAAATCATTGTTTTGGCTTATTATTATCATTATTTATTATTATTAATAGTATTATGATTAAGTGGATGAATTTATTTGTTAGCAAATATTAGGTCCAGTTGTTTAGCGCTCCAGTTTGAAGATAATTGATTGCACCTGTGACAGGAACAGCGCATTCAAAGAGCCTAGCCAGCCGATTTCGGCGGCTAGTGACGGGAGGCGAAAGTTTTTTAACCGTCGTCCTCGTCGTCATGCTCGACAATGAATGAACAATGAAACAATGAATCGAGCCATACCGTGCTCGCACGCTTTTTTGTTTTTTGCATGTCAAATAAATAAACGCAACTGTTTTGAAGTCCGACCTGGAGGTCTTATTACTTTGCTTTTAGAATGTTAGACGACGCGTTATTAACCCGCCACCCCAGGCGACAGCCCTGTGGAATATGTTGGATTTGGATTTTTGAAGCTGCCGTAATAGCATTGATGTACCCTAGCCCAAGCAATATATCAAGTTGTATTTTCAAAATGTCAGCCTACTGTATTAAGCGCGTAAACTTGTCTATAGTACATGACAATAATCATCTTGAACTGACCTGGTGGAGGTGTGCGTTGTTGGGTAAACCAGGACCCCCCGCCACGCTGCTTCGTCCGTGCTTCCCGTGGATGTTGTTGACCGACGGCGACTTGGCCACTTTGGGCCTACCCGGCCCTCCGGGCGTGCCCAGACCTCCCCCCACCCCGCCTCCCCCGGAAGAAACCGGCGGTGTCTTGCGCTTTTTTCCGTCCGAAGTGTGGTGTCCGAAGTCCGAGGAAGAGGAGTGGTGCTGCGTGACGAATGGCCCGAGGGACAGCGTAGAGTCGCTACTGTTCATAACTACGCTCATGCGCTTGATGGACTCTGCCGGGCTGCCCGAGGGCGGGCCCCGAGCCGACGGCCCGGAGAACGATCCGCCCGACTCCACCTTGTGGTTGAGGGAGTTGGAGCGCAGGGCGGGCCCCACCGTCAGGCCTGGAGCCGAAGACGATGAGGAGGAGGCAACCGTAGGTGGGCCTGACGAACCATGGTGGTAGACACTACCTGAGATACCACATGAGGAGCCAGAGTTAGTAACACTTAGTGTTTCAGTGCCACAGACTTCCAGAGCTGAAAACAAAAAACAAACATACAGTATGTCCAGAGAGGTGTGTTCGTTGTGTCTTTCTATTCTTTTGTGTCTTTGATGTTGATTGTGTGTGTGTGTGTGTTGTTGTTTCAAAAGAAATTTTGATCACAAAAGAAAAAGGCATTTAAAAAAATGTATCTGTATTTCAAATGTATTCTAAAATTGTAATAAAGTTTTAATTAGGGTTCCTGCAGTGAATGCATTCCAAAACAGCAATCTATTCTAAACATATAATATTCTAAAAAAGATATTAGCATCATTACCTGAGTTGCTCTGGGAATTTATGCAATTCTTCTTGAAGGAAGCGGACGCCGAGTTGGCGTTGGAACAATCAGAGGATGCAATGAAGCTGCTGTTTTTGCGCTTCTTTCCAGACGACGTGTTGGCGTTTGCTCCGCCCCCTCCTCCGCTCTGCGCGGCGGAGGAGGGGGCGGAGCCTGACGATGTCTCGCGGGGCCTGAAGGACGACGACGACGACGAAGACCCTTTGGCTCCACCGACGGAGGACGAAGAGGAAGAGCGCGACGACTTGAAGGAGCGGCCGGAGGGAGCGGCCGCCGCCGGGGCCGATGAAGGCATCTGTGGGAGTGAAGAAGACACTTGCCTGCCGTGGTGGGACGGCCCCAAGGGCCCCCCGTGAGGCGAGGCGGGCGACGGCGTGCCCGAAGACGAGGCGTGGGAGTTTGTGCTTGTCCTGTGGGCTGGAGCTGACCAATCGGAGGCCAGCGGGATTCTCCTATCAGGGACCAGAGGAGAGTTATCAACTGCAGCACCCACCACCCCAAACTCACTACAACTTCACCATATATTAACTCTCACTTCCACAGACATAGGGTTTAGAGGCAAATTTGCAAAATGGAAAAAACAAGACATCCTCTTTTTTACATTATAAATGTCAAAAATTGTGATCGACGATTTGATTGTGATCACCAACTTAACCGCCCCCCCACCATCTCACAAATGTTCAAAAATAATATATATATCCGAATATAACTGATTGCCATATAACGATTAGATACTTTATGTTAAGAGAATTATGTCCACTGTCTTTTCCATTTTACAAATGTGCCTTTGTAGAGAATGGTTCAAACCGCAAAATACAAGTGAACACAAGTTCAGAGGAAGATGATCTCTACTTTCTAGGGAAAAGTGTGATTACTATTTTGTACACATTCTAAAACATATGTCCTTTGACGCCTTTGGCAGGGTGCTCTTTTTTTTTTTGCAAGGCGACTGTGAAAGTCTACGGCGCTAGCAAATTATGTCATCCTCTCAAACACAAAAGAATGTGTGACTTACTTCCACATCTGAGCGTTCACATGTTTCTCCATCATGGCCGTCAGTGCACGCCTCATGCGATCCCAGCGGCGGTCAAACGCGTGGGAGCCTTTCCCGAAAAGGCGACTCCCGAAACTACAGTACTGGACACAGACACACACATTATTCACACCAATTCATCAAATAGTCAAATCATTTACATTCATTCTTAATTAATACACAATATTATTCTTTTTGGATTTGATTACATTTCACCATTCAGTCAGAGACTGACTGAAAGATATGGAATATCCCTGTTACTACAACAACTTAGATTTCTTTTTTACAAAACAAGGTTACAGATTAACAAAAAAAAAAAAAAAAAAGGCTTACAACTAATAGGGGCCATGTCCGAAATCTGTCCCTATTCCCTACATAGTGCACTCTATGGTGCACACATTTTGTACGAGTGTCCGAATACTCCAGTTACCCTAAATCAGGGGACAGCAACGCAAAATGTTGAAAGAGCCATATTGGACCGAAAAAACATGTCTGGAGCCGCAAAATAATTGAAAGCCTTATACAAGTCTCATAATGAAGGCAACACATGCTGTATGTATCTATATACATTAGTATATCTATTAGTGGTGGGCAATATTCTTTTTTAAAATCTAGATTAAACTAGATGCTAGATTAATCTAATTTCCTGTTTCCAAAACCAATCATGGGCTGTGTGCAAAATCGCCCCCTATCCCTTACACCCTACATAGTGCACTCACTATATGGCCTACTAAAAAGCAATCGCTGATATTTCAGTCACTAGTGTCGGTACTGTTAATTTATGTCATTGTTGAAGCATAGCCACGCCATTGCCCGTTGATCATTGGAACTCCAATTGCGAAAGCCCAGACATTTAAATATTTCTATTCATCTTGGTACAATGGAAGATGTCAAAAACAGGCTCTTACGGCCATTGCAATACTGTCCATATAAACTATAATGTTAATATAACTTATAAATAGTAGTGTGGCTTCCTGGGAAATGATACTTGGAGGGAGGGGGGGTCAAACTTGAGCGGTAACCAGCTAACAGGGCATTACAATTGGCAAATGGCGTGCGGATGACTATGCCTGGGTTTTCAATGAGCTATGGTTGGCAAATTAAAAGTAGTTTCATTTGGACTTGAGCATGATGTTTAGACAAATTTGACAAGCACTCAGATGCGCAGGGTCGCTCGCGGTCACAGCGGGTCACGTGCGCATCTGCCTGCACCTCACGGATCGTCGCCACACGCATGAAGTCAGATGCGCAATGAGCAATCGATCACAGCAAATAGTTATTAATACACCATACTTGTGACTTTTTGTGATTGTTGAATTTTATGATGTTATTTTAACGCCGCCGATTCTACTGTGGGAAATCTGCACGATAAGTGCACTATATACGGGATAGGGAGCGACACAGGACACAACCAGGTAAAGGCCAGGTAGAAATTATGGGTTTTAAGAAGGGCTTTGAAGCTGTTCAGAATATTAAGCTGTTTGGGTAGATCAAGTTGTGATACCTTACGATCGTATGGGAATGGATCCTCAATCTAACGATTGCACTGCCTGTACTAGAGTTTGCGTTTTGGGAAATACTCACGGCTGCTGGCTGGGGGTGGTACCCTGAAGTAGGACAGTCCAGTTTGTCTTCGTCCCCGGGTTCGGTCTCCCCCTCGTCGCTGGAGGGCCGCTGGGTGGGAACCTCAGGGACGCTGGGGGGCTGGTGGTGGTGGTGGGGGGGCTCGTGGAGCGAGGGGCCCTCTCCTGGCACAGGCTGGCTGCTGTTGGGCCTTGATAGAGGAGATGAAGAGAGCTATAAGTACGAGTATTTTACGGAGAACAGAGCAACGTAGCATGCTAATCACGGGGCCAGAGCTAAACACTGAGCTACTGTTAGCATGCTAAACACAGAGCTACTGTTAGCATGCTAAACACAGAGCTAATGTTTATATGCTAAACACTGGGCAGAGCTATGGTTAGCATGCTAAAGACTGAGCACAGAGCTACAGTTAGCATGCTAAACACTGAGCTACTGTTATGCTAAACACCGAGCTACTGTTAGCATGCTAAACGCTGAGCACAGAGATACAGTTGGCATGCTACACTGACCGGAGAGCCGTGCTGCTGTACGGTCGAGGCTTGGCAGGTGACTTGGTGTTGGTCTCAGCCGGAGCGGAGCCGTGCGAGGTGTCGTGGATGGCGGGCGTCAGGCGCGAGGGTGGGGGGTGCGGTTCCCTGAGAGGGGGCGGGGTGTGCTGGGCGTGAGGAGGGTGGAGGTCGCGATCTCGTTCCCGCGCCCAGCTCTTGTGCTCGGCCAGCAGCGTGTCGAAGCGTTTCCTGCGACCGGACACTGCGCGGCGCTGGCTTAAGGAATGTGTCTGGAGAGAAACGGAGGGCAAAAACTCTGAAGTTACAGGTACCGGCACTCGGATGAACAACTGATTCTGTGTGGCTCAGAAGTCCGTTCCAATTCAATTCAAGATATGGGCAACATGACATGGAGAGCTGTAATATACGCATTTAAAAGTTGTCCAGTTGTGCCCCTATTGCAGGGACATTGCGTCTGTTCAAATTCCATTCATGTAGGGTTATGGCGCCACCCAGGGTTTTAGTGTATAAACACGTTTTCGATCATCTGGGTAGCCAAAAAGAGCTGTGGTTTCCCATTCACTAAACAGGGATAACCGCCAGACTGGAAAACATTAGGGACTTTAAGCAAGCACTGTTTTCACGACGGCGACAGCACCCGGAACTTGATCGACTTGAGCCTGCCGGCCAGATCGAATACGTGGAGAGAGGCAACCTCCCGTACGGTCGACTACGCCTGAGTCTTCAATGAGCTGTGGAGGGCGAATTTAAATTATAATTTAAAATGATTTATTTTTTGAGTGGAGTCATCCCTGACCTCCCTAAATATGCCTCAGCATTGGATTTGGACAAATTTGACAAACCCACAAATACAAGGTTATTATAAAGTAACAAGAACTCTTGTGAAATGAAATGATTTCCAAGTGCTTAAAGCAACTTCTCTCAAGCTCTCTTGAATGGCATTTTGAAAGGGAATGAGAGAGCGCACGGGACCCATTTTTATTCCGAACTGGTACGTGGTAAACATCAGCTGATCAGACAGCGCCTGCCGTAGCTGCGGAAACCCACTTAACGATTACTGTGGATGGGAGGAGGGGGTCGTTTTCCGCATCCCTGTCGCCGTCATGAAGACCATGCATGCTCAAAGTCCCTATTAGCACATAGACCTGGAAGGAAAAGGGCCATAAACTTGTCTATAACTGTGAGCCTAAAATTTCATAACGTGACACCCCTAGTAAGAATATGAAAATAAATCTAAATAATATGCTCTGAATTCTTTGTAATGACCTTGTGTGACCTTAACTTTTTGCACGTGTTGCTTACCAAGAACCAAATTTGACTATTTCAAGTTGACAACATTAATCTCTTGTAATTGTCGCTTGCTGTGAATATTTTGAGTAAAAATATATATCCAACGAATTAGTTGACTAATCGTTTCAATAATGGGCAACAAATCCAGCTATTATAATATTAGTTGCAGCCCTAATCGTATAGTATCATGATACGATAAAACATTTTTTCCGATACTCAAGAATTCACCACGATACAATTTTTTTTTATTTAACCTGACAGGGGAGTGGAATTATGTCCAGGGCAAATGGATAAAAATAGACCAGAAAAAGACGTATTGATACATTGTATCGTCAGCTGTTGTATCGATATTATTTACACCCCTAGTGGATGTTGAATATTATGAGTATATGAAGTGGTATACCTTGCAGGTCAGTGATCTTGTGCAGGGCTTCCGGGCAGTCATGTCTACCACACCACAATGAATATCTGGATTGAATTCTCGCTCTGGAAAGAAGACATTCACACTCTTTATTGGCCGCAAAAAAAAAAAGACAAGAGACAAGTCATCATTCTTTAAACCATGCGAAAAAAAAAAATATATACACAGACACACGGATCTACATATATATGTTGTATTAAGATTGGAGAATTTTGCAATGTTTGCAAAAACAGCTAGCAGCTATTACAAACCAGGGGTTAAAATTAACTTTTCACAACCGTCCCGAAAAACATTTTGAGCCATCCCGAATCGTCCCCGAACCGTCCCGAATTTTCTATGATTTTTAAAAACATGTATTTAAACATTTCTAGTTGTCTTACTGATACATTGATAGAATTATGAACACTTTAAAGTTGTTAAAAATAAAAAAGTACTGAAAACGGCTCAAATGTCACATTTTTTTCCCCAACATAATTTTTCTTTTTTTCTACTTTGCCATTTTGTAGTTGCGTTTAGTAGAGTGGAGTGATTGAATATGACTTTCCATGTATTAAATAATCGTACAGACTCTTAATTGCAATGCAAATGTTTTATTAACAATCTGAAGATGTAAATATGTTTACAATGAATACAATGATTCATTTACTGTTTTACACCTCAACAACTTAACATGGGGAATTATTTGATTTGTTTTCACTTGTAATCTTTCACTTGTAATTTTTTAAAAGAATATATATAATATATAGTGCATACCACCAGATGGCAGTGTAACAACATGATGGTGTCTACAATATAATAAAATGTAACGTTTTATATCAACTATAAATATGCGCAATTTGACGTGCTTATGTTAGTTGATAAATAACAAAGCATACATGATTAATAATTGTCCATTTCGACCACGTAGTGAATTACTTTAAGCCTCTCTTTTGTATTGATATCCATCCATAAATAATGGCAAGAAATATTTCTTGGATATGGGACAACCATGCAAAATGAATGGACAAAAAATATAAAAACGAGCATTCGGTAAAGGTTGAATAGATAAGTTCATCAAAAGCAACATTTGTTCATTCTTAACATAGATTAATGCAGTGCAACAGTGTAGGTGTATTGTGAGGGAAACTTTTAACTCGCTAGTGATCTCCTCGCTGCAGACAGCGCTGTTCTGAGATCAATCCTCCGTAACAAAATTCATGGTTAACTCTTTCATTGCCAAGGCTCTTCAGCATTCACTGTCCCTAAATTGCCAGGGGTTTTTGGGCATTTTCAGGACTTGGGCAGAGGCCCACAGAATATTTTCTCCATGGTCTATTAAAACACACAATGGCTCATTTTGTAGATGAGATTCTATATTCCAACCAGGAAAAGAATTGTGTGCCTCAGCCCCCCTGTGCCAGAGATATGAGTGTTTGAATTATGGGTAAAATGGACATTTCAGCGCTTGAAACTTAGTTTAGGAGTTATGGGCACTTTTGTGAAGTGTTTGATTTCACACCAAAAAAAATATTTCACCAGACCAATTTGGGTTCTATTTTGTTCAGAACATCCTAAAGTTTTTTGACATCATGTTTTATTTTACTCAACATCACCACCAGGTGGCGATTTGGCGACAAATTAGAGATAGAAGGCGCTCCTCCCTCTGCATTTTTGACATCAATTTCAATTCACACTTGTCTCAATAGTTCCAAACACCACAAAAACTCCCAATGGGTGCATACATCAATGGATTGCTGGATCATTCCGTGACCCAAAGAGTGAATAATTGATGTGCATTTCGTGAAC